>JAQQSQ010000739.1:0-13878 GCA_028627145.1 Eidolon dupreanum
ATGCAAGAGAGACGACTGTTGGGAACAGCAAGTTGGCCAGTCAATAGTTATTGACCCCCAACTATGAAATTGCCAGAGAGTTTTTCTCTAGCTTGGTAGACGTTATATTCACAATGCCAGATTCCCAGTGCCTAAATTGAACTGGAGATTCCCAAAGACAAGAGCATCAGGAACTCTCAGCCCCTCAAGCGTTCTTTCCCAGAACCACTCTCTACTCTCTCTCTATTTCTAGTACAGAGTTGTATCATTCTTATTTTAGCAGCAGATTCAAAAAAAACAGACCTTGAGATGAAAATTCACATGCAACTCGATTTATTAAGGAGGTTCTCTTAGGGGAAAATTGGGTGCGGAAAGCAGGACAAAGAAGGGAAGAAGCCAAGCAGGAAAGAAGCCAAGCAGAGTTTCAGCTTGAGCTGGTTCCACAGCCTGAGAATACAAGTTACACCTTAGATTATGGCCTAACTGCAAGGCAAAGGAATTGGTATTTCATTTTCCTGCCCCATTCAATCATAGAATAAGGGCTACTTTTGAAGACATAATATCCCAGGACCTTCTTTTTCTCAGAAATCACCCTTTCAGCCTAAGTGTGGTTCCATCACAAAGATGGAGAATTAGAAACAAAATGAAACACTTAGAAGGCATGGAAAGTCACACTGAAATGGTCAAAGAGATCCAAGGAAATCTGAGTGGAACATCAACAGATAGATTGCCACACTTAAAATTATTGTAAGGTGCTAAAAAAGGTCAGTCACTTCTGCAAGTGTTCATTTATCCTACGTGTTTTAGTGTTGTAAAATGGGGAGGTCATAGGATTTAGCATTAGAAGATGTAAGTTTCAATCATGGTTCTGACTCATATAAATGTTGTGACTTTGGGTGAGTCATTCAACTTCCACAGGTCTCAGTTTCTACATCAATAAAATGGGTTTATTATTTTTAAGCTTTTTAATATAAATTGACATTTTCTGCTGACTCTACAGGTTTTTGATATATGTGTTTTAAAACCTTGACTAGAAGGGGAGGTTTTTCTATTTTGTCTTGTAATTTTGTCATTTTTTTCTTTTTATTTCAAGCCATAGTGGTAGACATTCAAAAATAGAACTGTTCTTCTTACCACAATGTCATGTCTGTTTTTATGCTTTTTTAGCCTGAATTCAATTTCTTCTGACATTAATATTGTTATATCGGCTTTCTTTTAGTAATTGCCTTATTTTTTCCCCAATCATTTTCAACCTTTTTAGATGATTGTGTTTTGGGTATGTCTATTGTAAACCATAAGTGGTTGGAGTTTTAAAAATCTAGTCTGATAATCTTGTTCTTATAGGCAACTTGAATTCCTTTATTTTGATTACTACTCTAGACTTAGTTATGTGATATTATTTTATGTTTTATACTTATCATGCTCTTAATTTTCTTTTTTCCTACTTTCCCTTCTTTCTATTTGATAGTTTCAAAATTCTAATTTATTTACTTTAGTGTAAAAAAAATTAACAAACTGTTATTCAGTATCCTTACACTCTTCCCAAATAACCCAAGAATTTTGTATGCATTCATTACTCACTGAATACCTTACTACTCTCTATTTTCCTTGGTATTAGTTTAATTATCTCTAGTTATGTGAAAATACATTTTTTAAAAAAGAGTCAATAGTAAATTAAATTTATCAACATATTTTACTAAAATCTATACCAAGTATTGTTTATACACTCTACTCCATCCACCTCTGCTTCTCAGGATGTTTTCTTCTGCCTAAACTATATTCTTTAGCAGTTACTTCCATAAAAATATGTGGATAATAATCTCTTTTACTATTTTTATTTCATCTAACATGAATTAATTTCCAGTTGTTGATTTTGTTGCTGACTTTCTTTGCATTATTTCCTTACATGTTTTAGAATTTTATTATTGAATGAGGCTAAGAAACACACTCTCTCTCTCTCTCTCTCTCTCTCTCTCTCTCTCTCTCTCTCTCTTTCTCTCTTGCTCTCCCCTCCCTCTCCCTCTATCTCCCTCCCTCCTCCCCACCACCCCATATTTCACAATCTTGCAGATTTAATTTTGATCTTTTTCCACTATCTCCTGAGAACATTTAGTCTGAAACCAGGTCTTGTATTAGTAGCTCAGGACTTTCAACCTACACTGGTATTGGTTATTACATACTTAGCTACCAAGTCAACAGTTCATCCTAAATCCAGGATGAAAGACTTTATTTCCTGCAGTTTCCCTACTACACAGTTTTATAGAAATGGTAGCTCAGAGAATGGTTTTAAGAGCTTATTTGAGCTTCTCTTAATAAATGAGGAAACTTAGATTTGCTTCTAATTTCAAACAGTGAGTTTGAAGAGTGAGCCTCTTACTTCCCATGGGACATTTTTAGTCTTGCTAGCCCACAGGAACCCAGGTTCCTCCATTTGCTTCTGGATTTGGAGTTAAGTGAGTCTACAAACTCAATCCCAGTTACTCCTTTGTGTTCACATTCATTTCTGGTATTTAGAGATATTTATTTAAATTTTTAAAATGACTATGCCATTTTAAATTTCTTTCTTTAGGTGTTATATATATATATATTTTTATAACAAAACATTCCTGAAAACCAAGTAGTTTACAATAGTCATTTATTCTCACTCATGTGGTGGGGTTTGGCTAGAGTTTGGCTAATCTGCGATGGGCTCAGCTGAGCAGCTCTGCTTCCCTCTGCAGAAAGTAAGATGGAGAATAAAATTCTTGGCTTTTTTATCTTCTTGCTATCCAGTCTCCTATCAGTCTCCCCTGTCCCCCATTAGCCAAGCTCAATGGTAGCCAAAGAACTAGGGTATCACTGATGAGTCCATAAATGTCAGTCCACAGGGACATAGAGCTGGGAAGAGAAGGTGAGGGGGGCAACAGAGATTATTCAGCACATGACCCAAGAGGAGTCATAGACAGTTGGTAAATCACTGGGAGACAGAGAATGTGCATATAGAAAACCAAGACTCACAAGTCTCAAAAAGGTGAAATCACTAAAAACAGATTTTGGGAAATCACCTTTTTGGGCTTTTGGAAATTGGCAACTCTTGGCCCAGATGAAAAATACAAAAATAGAGGTGACCCAGTATCTCCAAGTAGGAAAATCCTGTTGCCTTGGAAAGTTCGCCTTGCGCTCAAATATTGTACACTTTTGGACATTTTATTACTTAGGTCTCTTTAATCCAGTCTTTTGTACCAAAAGAATGATAGAAAGGCAAATTTTTTTTTCATTCAAAGGATGCTGGAGTGGCACTCGTAAAAGCTATTGAGTGTCAGTCTTCCCATTGCCAAATTTTGTGACCTTGGACAATTCATGTGTCTTCCTGAGCTTCCTGCTTCCTTCTGCAATTAATGAAAAAGTTGAATCAAAAGCCTTTACCACTGTGATAACTTTCAGTGTTTATGGTTTATAGATGAGATGAATGGCACTTATAGTTTTTTTTTAATTAAAAAATATTCAATGATGACTGCCCATGTTCTGGTCTCTTTACTGAATCACTCAAACTAAGGAGAATCTTGTGAAAGAACTTTATATTTTCTATATTCCCTACCCTAACTCTTAAATCCATTCTTTTCTTCTATGACTCCTAAGCAAAGGAAAGCCAGCCATGAGAGTCATCCAAGGCAAAACATAGTTTGATAATGGTGAAATGAAAAAGCTAGAAGCCTGTAAACTTAAATTTCCAGCATGTGTACTGATTCCCTGGCCTCATGGACATCCCAGTAATTATCTACAATTATGCATAATTTACCTACTTCCATTTTCTAAGAAATTGTCAGTTTTAAGGTCAGAGTTTGACAATTTATTGGTTTTTCCTTTAGAAATAAATTGGGGGCATCTGGGGCTCAGGTCTATAATGTGTGCAGTTGGGGCCATAGATGTGAAGCTGCCTCCTATTTATAACTTAGCAAGCTTAATTGCTGCTTTTCAATCTAAATAGAAAGGCTCTGTTTACTGCTGCTTTTAATTGTAACAAGCTGGTGAAAAAGAATGCAGGGCCTCTTTAGTAAAGGCAATTCAATAAAAGCGTTTTGTCAATGAATTATTATTGCCATCGTGAAAACCATGGACTGCATTCAAATATAAAACAAGGAACAGCTCAGCTTCTCCTTTGATAGACCCAGCATAATGCTTTTAAATTTTCCTAATTCATTCTTTTTTTCCCCTGCTTTCATAGACTGTTAGAGCTGTTAAGGGCATTATGGGTCCTCTTAGTCTCTAGCCTTCATTTTAGAGAGGAAAATCTAAGTTCTCTCTGCAGGGTTAGGGCATGATTGCAACTAGAGTCATAAAAAGTAAAGATTATCTGGGAAATCAGAAAGCCAACCCCCTTTCTTTGTGTGCCTGGTTGGAAGAGGATTATGGTACACACCAAACCTTTGTTTGGGGACTTCACTTAATAAAGCTCATCTCAAATGGTTTCTACTAAATATGCCATTTTATCTTCGAAGCCCTGGGAATTAAGTTATATAGAATAAAGATCCAGTTCTGATCAAAATAAAATCACAAACCCAACAGCGTCTAGTGGGAGAAAGATCCAGAAGGAGGTTCTTTGTGTGGGAAGGTAGGGATGAGTGTAGGGCTGCATTTTTCAAAAATGACCCCAGCAGTATTTTCAGGACCACATGCTCTTGCCACCACTCTCCATCAGTCTATTTCCCCTTCCCTTACATCTGGACAGCCTTTATGCATGCCCTAATGAGTAGAATGCAACAGAAGCAATTTTGTGTGATTTTTCGTGTGAGGTCCTAAAAGGCACTGAGTTTCCACTTGCTCTTCAAACACAGTCTCCTTGTTGTGAGGAAGCTCAGATCATGAGGAGAAGCCCCATACAGGTATTCAGCTGGAGTTCCAGCTGACATCTGGCATTGACATGTGAGTGAGACTTTCAGCTTCTCCCTAATAGAACCTCAGTTTGGTTCAGGTGCCCCATCTTTATGTAGCTCACAAGACTCAGAGCATTTCCCTCAGCTTCAAGAATGAATCTGATTGGACTAAGGATTGTCCCATCTCCCTTTTCTGTGTTTGGTGTATGAAAAGTCATGTTATCCAGTCCTGGCCATTTACATGTGAGGTTTGTTGGTGCCATTTGGGAAAGTTTTCTCTCCACATTTAAATGAAGGTGCATGAATCACAATTGTCCCCTAGTGGGAACCACCTTAAAAATAAAATTAACCATGTAAATAGCAAAGCCAAGAATTGTAGGGAACCTAAGCCCCAGATAATAATATTGGGATGTCGGATCAACCAACTCCTATTAAAGTTCTCTTTAAATGAGCTTATGCTTTCACTCATTTAAAAAGCTACAGTATCACCCCTTATTTTCACTTTCTCTTTCCATGGTTTTAGTTACCCACAGTCGAACACAGTCCAAAAATATTAAATGAAAAATTTCAGAAATAAACAATTCTATGTGAATACACAATGCAATATACATATGCATTACTGCTGAATTGTACACCTGAAGCTTATTGGATTTCGTTAACCAATGTCACCATAATAAAAATAAGAAATAAAAAGAAAACAATTCAATAATCGATTCATAAATTTTAAATTGCATGCCATTTTGAGTAGCATGTTGAAATTTCACATTGTCTATACTGTCCTGCCCAGGATGTGAGTCATCCCTTTGTCCGGCTTGTCCACATTGTATATGCTACCAGCCTGTTATTCACTTAGTAGCCATCTTGGTTATCAGATTGACTGTTGTGGTATTGCAATGCTTGTGTGCAAGTAATTCTTATTTTACCTAATAATGGCCCCCAAGCTCAAGAGTAGTGATGCTGGCAATTGGATATGCCCAAGAGAAGATGTAAAGCACTTCTTTTAAATGAAAAAGTTAAAAGTTCTTGACTTAATAAGGAAAGAAAAAAAATTGTATATTGTGGTTGCTAAAATCTATGGTAAGAACAAATCTTCTATGCATAAAATTGTGAAGAAAAAAAAAGAAACCTATGCTAGTTTTGTTATCGCACCTCAAACTGCAAATACATCTCATTACATAGGCAATTTTTCATCTCACATCATCAAAGGGAAGGGTAAGTACAGTACAATAAGATGGCGTGAGGGAAAGAGCACTTTCACATAACCTTTATTACAGTATATTTCCATAATTATTCTATTTTATTATTAGTTATTATTGTTAATATCTTACTGTGCCTAATTTATAAATTAAACTTTATTATAGGAATGTGTTTATAGAAAAAACATATTATATACAGGGTTTGGTTACCATCCACAGTTTCAGGCATCCATGGGGGGTCTTGGAATATCTCTCCCATGGAGGATGGGGGACTAGTGTAGTTTATAATGTATTGAAAAACTAAAAATTGACGGTTGCATAAAGCATCCTAGTCATTCCAAATGCCTCTATTAAAGTAAGTAATCTTTACCCTCTGCCCCCATATATAGCAAAATTTGCTTTATCCCTTCTATCCCTGTCTTCTTAGACTATAAATGGCCAGATGGCTTCTCCCTCACATGAAGAACCATAGGATGAACTCTGTACAATCTCTCTAAACCAGTCAGTCCTTAAATAGGAAATGTTGGAAGTGGTATCTTAGCCTTAAAGTGGTTTGTGCTCTACAACACAGATTGAGCGAGGCTATTTGATAGTATCCTTGGCATCAAGAGGGAGAATAGTTGGCATATTCCTGGCCTCTTGAGATCAGACTCCTTTCTCCCCTTGTCCAAGATTATTCTTTGATTATGGTGCAGGAATTTAATGATTGATGGTGAAAATGAAATTAGTTGATAGTCTTAGCCTGGTAATTATGTTCCTCAACTACCGAAAGAAGTGGACTTCGAGGCGTCTATTCATATATTGAAAGCTTTCAGGTGTCTAATAGTTACATATAGACTTGGTTAATATGTTTTAAAGTTTATTTTTCAATTAATGTTATTTGTGCCTATTATCACTCTGAAAAGTAACTATAGCAGATCTTGTCAGTTTCATTGTACAAATAAAATTAGACAAGGAGAGTGACTTGATTTCTAGGTTTAGTCCATTGTGATAGAATACACTCTGTATGATTTCAATTCTTTTAAATTTGTTGAGGTTTGTTTTATGACCCAGGAAATGATTTATCTTGGTACATGTTCTGTGAATACTTGAAAAAAATGTATATTTTGCTGTTGTGGGGCAATCCTTCTATAGATGTTGATTAGATCCTGTTGGTTGATGGTGTTGAATTCATATATATTCTTTGTGATTTTTTTTATCTAAGTTGCTCTAACAAATATTAAAAGAGGGGTGTTGAAGGCTGCAATTATAATTATGGATTTGTTTATTTCTCCTTCCATTCCATATATTCTACTCCTAGAGGCGCATTACCCACCTCTGTCTTTTCCTTATAGCATTTTGTCTGGCTATGGGCTTTCTCTAACTTGTGTAAGGAAACAAGAGTTCTCATTTACACTCGAAAAAGAAAGGCAGTATCTCTTTACAGGCCACACGAAAGCACCTGGGTCTTTTCTGAAAAAGGTTAGTGCCTCTTCAAGGTAGAAAATTTTAGAGCCTTGAGAAAACTTAGGAAATGCTTATTGATAAATCCCAAAAATCCTCTTTACACAAATGGGGATGTCCTTCTAGCCATATTTCCAAGAAACTTTTTTTTTTTTCCTTAGACCAACTCTGTCTCTGGATTCAGAGGAGTCAGAATAGGTTTTACTTAAGATTTTTCTGTTTCAGTCCCATCTAGAAAACCAGCCAATCGTCTGTTCTGACTTACTGTGAGAGAATAGCCTAAACCTTGTACCCATGATGGTGAGGTTCCAGGGGGCGGGCAAAGGGAGCAGTGAGTATTTTTTGAGGGACCATATTGCTTTGAGTACTATACTAGGCATTCTAGGTATATTACCTTATTTGAGGCTTATGACAATCCTCTGACATTACTACTGTTATTATCTGCATTTTATAGATTAAAAAGAAGAAGAAGAAGAAGGCTCAGTAAGGGAAAGTATTTGTCAAAGGTTACCAAAGGAATAAATCTGTGTTACTTCCTGGACCCTACCAGAACTTGCTAATTACAGAAGAACATCATATCCCCTCTACACAAACACGCTTTTTTGAAATTTAAGATGAAGAAAAGTAGAGATAATAACATGACAATTATCTAATATCCATTATGGAGAATTTATCACTGTTGACATTTTGTCTCATTTGTTTTAAATATTTTAAATAAAATGTTAAATCTCTTTGACTCTCCCTTACTTTCGACTTCATCCTGCTATCTTCTTTCTACTTCCACCTTCTAGAATAAATCTCCATTATAAATTTAGTGTTTTTTTCTCTCCAGTCCCATTTCCATGCATTTCAAAGACTTTTCTGAATATAGAAAGCTTCATTCTCTTTACCACTTCCTTTCAGGAATGTTCTGAATAGCGCTCCTTAGAAAACGCCAGTGATCTGCCTGTCCCTTTGTGCTTTGGTCCTCCCCCACCTCTATGGTTTGTGATATGGCTGCCAGGGTGCAAGCTCAGACAGAGCAGTGGCCTTGGTAGAGCTGAAGTGGCTATCACTGCTATGGCAGACACAATTGTTTTTTCTTAGCTTGTGCTGTTCAACTCCAAGGACAACTAGGATCATGGCCTGGCATTTTGTTCCCTGAGCTGCAGGACAACTTGATAGGATGCCACCTAGTGTCTCAGCCTTTGCCAGCAAAATAACTGAGGCAACACCCAAAATAAAACAATTTTTTTAAAGGTATTTTGATTAAAATAACTTAAACCTCAAGCTTGAGTTTTTTGTTTTTTGTTTTTTTCTTATCACCATTAGACTGCAGGAGATACTGTAGGTATCTTACCTGCACTCCCCTACCCTTACCTCTCCAGTGCACAGTGGCCAGGCTACCAGCTGCCAGGACCTGCATTTCATTACCAAGGGCTTGCCCTGACCTCTTGAGCCACTTTTCCCAGTGTTGGAAGCAGAAGTGATGAAGAATTAGTGTCCCTTGGGAGTGGCCCTCAATAAATGACTGATATAAAATGGTGAATAAACATCCCAGCTCCTTCTCTCTGGTAGGATAGCAAAAAGGCAAGTGTTCAGCACTTCCAGAGTTTTCCAGTGGAATTAAGCTCTGACTATCCAGTGTTCGCTGGCGTGGTTGTACACTTTACTGGCTGCTTCTGTGTCTCAAACCTCTCCTCCCCTATTGCTTCATTTCCAAGTAACCAAATAAACTATTTGCTTTGGAATCTTTGTCTCAGGGTCTCCTAAACTAAGAAAACTTTGTGGTAGATTGTAAAAATAGCCACAAACCCTTCCCCTTCTCTCTATTTTTACATTGTGATGTTATAGCAAGTCCCATCAATAAGTGGGATAGCCAATAGAATATGGCAGACATGATAGCATGGCAGTTTCAAGCCTATGCTTCAAGGAACCTTAACTATTTCTACTTTTTTCGCAGTCTTATGAGTAATAATAAATTATTGCTTTTGTAAGCCACTAAGTATTCAGTGATTTGTCATGCAACAGAAACTAACTGATCCACCCCCACCTCACATCCATACTTAAAACTCTCTTTTGTGTGTATTTCTTGAATGAGAGTATTGTTTTCCCTAAAGAAAAGCATCTTAGGCACAGAAAGGTTAAATGACCTTCTCAGAGTTGCCCAGCAGAATGTGGGTGCCAAAATCCTGGTTTATGCCTTTGCTTCAGGGCCTCTGTGCTGAATCACCTTGTCTGGGTTTGCCTGCTAGCTGCTGCGTTTTTCTCTACAACACCACTGCCAGCCTGGCTGCTGTTTTTTTCCAAAGCTCTCTTTTTACAGAGCTGTGAGGTACGAAGCCACTGTGTTTTCACAGATTGTGCTGATGACATATGTGTCTGATAGGGATTCAAGCGCCTGCAAAGCTGGCCCGATAGAGAGCTCACCAAAAATACTGCAGTTTCTGGATGCTGGAGAATTTATGGAGCTTCGAAGCCAGCAGGATGCAGAGTAAACAACATTGAATAGAGTGAGTCCGGATGCTTAATCTCGGCTTTGCCTCTGGTCTCTAACGTCCCTTTCAGCTCTAAAATATCAGGATTTGAAGACTGAGTAGAGCTTCATGCAAATACAAAGCCAAAAATCATAGGGTTAATTGTCTGATTTAATGAAGTTCTAGTAGGATAGAATAGCGATTCACAAAATGGGGTCCCTGTACCTGCCACATCAGCCTCACCTGGGAACTTGTTAGAAATGCAAATCTTTGGGCCCCATTCCAGACCCTCTGTATCAGGATCTCTTGGGATGGAACCCAACAATCTTTATTAACAAGCCCTCCAGGTGATTTGGATGTAGTCTCATGTTTGAGAATTACTGATCTAGAGTCATGTTATTCCAAGTGTGGCTCAGGGCATTGGCATCACCTGGGAGATGGTTAGAGACACAAAAGCTCAGCACCACCTCCCTAGCCCTCCTGAACCAGAATCTACATTTAACAAGATCTGCAGGTGATCTGATCACAGCAAAGTTGAGAAGCCCTGGGTATAGATTCCTAGTTTCTAGGCTTGAAGGTTGTAATTTACCAGACCTGGGGTGGGGCCAAATAAATTACATTTCTAAAAAGCTCCCAAGGCCCTAGATTTCAGGCCATGCTTAGAATCTTGGCCATGAGAGGGTTTCAAGCCAACCAAAGTTAGTCTGAGCTACTCTTTACATACACACATGCTCTGCTCTGCTCTGCTCTGCTCAGCTCTGCTCAGGTGGCACCATTCACACAGATTATGAGTCAAGAACTTGAAACCCAAAGCTAAGTAAGAGGTAGGGGCTGGCTAAAGTGGGTTTTAGAGAACTGGGTTTGAATCTTAACTCTTCCACTTACATAATTGTGTGATCTTGGGAAATAGCTTTAACTTTTTTATCTATAAGATGGAGATGATCATAACAGCGCCACTAGATGAGATACTCAATGGTCAGCACATAAAACAAGCCCAGCAAACATTCCTTTCCTTTCAGCCAAGAAAATAGCAGGTGTCAACAGACTCATAGGCTCCTTCTCCTCCTCGAGTCTTGTCCTGGCCAGTGGCCTAATTGCCGAGTTTGTGCTGAAGGCCAGGTGAGAATAATGGCTTTTCTTTAGAGTCCCCAGGGTCAGATGAAGGTGATATGCTATAAGTCAGGCTGTTTATACTAGGAACACTTCCCGTGGAATTGTACCAATTAATTCAGAAAAATGAGCAACATAGCAATTTCAGAATGCACCCCAGGTTCACCTACCTACCAGGTCATAAAAGACAACGGCAATCCCTGGTCCTGCTAAGGCTCTGTGATGCCTGGAGCCTAGAGCCATCAGGCTTTGCAAACTTACCTTGGTCATTTGGGCAGGGAAACCTGAGCCTCCTCCACATAAAGGACCCAGTTAGGCTCTTCCTAGGTTTTTGTGAGAAAAAGACAGACAGCCCTGGATACTCTAAAACAAATCTAATGACCAGATCTGAGGTGAGCGGAGAGCCATTTGGGATACAGAGCAAGCAGCTCATTAAAACACAAACCAACCAAGGAAACACTAAGAGACCAGATGAACCTTGATGGTGTCAAAAGCTAGAAATATCTAAGTTTTCTTTTGGAATTTTAGGAGAAGCAGAAGAAAATAATTTTTTGTACTTTCTTTTTACATTTAGGACTTGTCCAATTTTTAGCCAGGGGTGGAAGGACAGCTGAGTTCAGCCTAAAACAGCCGCTAGAGGGCCTCAGAGATCCAGGAAAACTGCATGGTGTTTCCTGGGAGAGGCTGTGAGAGCTGTCAGGTCTGGTCTCCCATGGGGTATTTTAGGTGAACCTAATTCTCGAGAATTTCCCCAGAAGGTGTTCACCTTCCCATGAGAAAAGAAGTAGCCAGTTCTATTAGGAAACTTAGATATTTAATTGGCCAATTTATTCACTAATAAACGATTTCTGCATCCGAGACCCCGCTCTGTCCTACTTGTGAAATAAGTCACTAGCAAAAAAGAAACTAGTTTTAGGGCCCAGTGGTGGTATCAAGAACACGCTTGGAAAGTGTGGAATTTAGTACCCCAATACTTCCATGTGCTGCACCGGTAAACATGAAATCAGAATAAAAATAGCGTTTTGCTGCGCAAAAACGGCTTCAAGCAAAGTCCCATTGGGTAACTAGATGACCACATATTAGACCCTCATGTATAGAAATTCTAGTGCTCTCCTAATTGGAGCTTTGCAATGTACACTGAAGCAGAAATGAAGGTAAATTTTCTACTATTGCTCAAAAGGCCCTTAAAGTATACAGTAAGACACAGTAACATAGAAGTTTAGAAACTCATCTTTCCTGGAGAGATTTAGAAAACAGGAGTGGCTATCTAAGAAGAGGGGCATGCTAGAAAATGACCTGCCAAAGTATGGTCCAGCTGGAGGAATCTCTGGTCACAGGAACCATGAGCACAGAGCACAAGGCAGAATTACACTGCAACGTTTCCCAGCACCTACTAGGGAAGAGATTCCCTCCCTTACCCTGGTGCCTCTGCAGCACTTCTAGCAAGGCATTCTGGCTAAGGAAGCCCTTTAGCAACATGACCTACACCTCCCTCCCATGCTCCCACACCACCACAGCTAGCAGCAACTTTGTAAGTCAGGGAGTTTGGGGTAAGAAAGAGGGGTTCCCTAAAGAGGGAGAAGTGTCTCTCAGCCCAGGGGATTGCTCTAGGAGAGCTGACTTGCAAATGACTTTCACATATGGTCCCCTCTGTGAAGAGAGCTTCTGGAAAAGTTTGGTTTCAGTATATTTCCTCGTTTGTAGGAGATAGATGGATAAAATGAATGAGATGAAATCGTATATCAAGCAATATAATGATGTTTCCCTTTCTAACAGAAATTTCCTTTTCATTGGCTAAAAATCCAATGAATCTTTTATATCCCAGTTCCCCATGGATAAAGGAAAGAACATCTTCCCTGTGAGACTCTGTTGCTGTCTGCATCTGTGGGCAGCCCTTCTGGCTCCTTTTTTTCCAGGTGATATAGTCAGCCATATCAATCCTCCTATAGATACCGCCTTCATCTTGCCACTCTTTGCTTCCTAGTTCCCATCGCATCGAGTTCAAGCTCTCTTACCTGGCTTCCAAAGATGCCCATCTCTTCCGTCTAATACCTATT
Source organism: Eidolon dupreanum (assembly GCA_028627145.1). Classification (NCBI taxonomy): domain Eukaryota; kingdom Metazoa; phylum Chordata; class Mammalia; order Chiroptera; family Pteropodidae; genus Eidolon; species Eidolon dupreanum. The sequence goes on from JAQQSQ010000739.1 coordinate 13,095, forward strand.
CTCTACTCTAATCTTAGTGATCATCTCACTGTCCAATGGATCCCTAACATCAACCCCGCTGGACATTTGCATATGCTGTTCCCCTTGCTTGGGATGACTTTTCTTCTTGCTAGTATAAAGCTGAACCAAAGCTACATTTCCTACAGAGTCTTTCCTTACTATTTAGCCCTTATTGACTGCCTCTTCCTTTGAACTCTCAATCTTCCTACATGCACTGGGGGGCCTAATTCAATACTGTACCCCTGCATGCTCGCTCTCTCTCTCTCTCTCTCTCTCTCTCTCTCTCTCTGTGTGTGTGTGTGTGTGTGTGTGTGTGTGTGTGTGTGTGTGTTATTTTAGGAAGCTTGACAAGTAGATAGCTAGGTCTTAGAGGACAGAGGATTGAACATAGCATCCCAAGACCTATATTAGAAACCCAGTTAACTCATATGCATTCTTCAGATCTTAGGCTGAACCTCACTTCCTAAGAGCAGCCACCCCCATTAGATATACATTTACTATAGTTTCCCAGAAACCAATGTATCTCTCTTGCATAGTACTCCTCAAAGATGTGTTTATTTGTTTTATGTTATTAGTACCCTCCATAAGGGCTGGGACTATATATGGTTTGATCTAGTGCCTAAGGTTAGGATAGTGCCTGGAACACAGAAGATATTCTATAAATATTTATTTAAATGAATGAATACATGTTGGTTGGATGGCCGAACTGGAATGAGACATGGACTTCTTGGGGAATGAGAAGAACAGAGATAAGGATGTCATTCTTCTGAGAGCTGGTATCCTC
>JAQQSQ010000741.1:0-13877 GCA_028627145.1 Eidolon dupreanum
TGCTAAGACAGTGAGAGTGCAGGCAATTCAACCACAGCTCCCAACAGGAAGGAGGAAGCAGAACTGGGACGAGGCTGGGTTAGACCCCCAGGCCTTGGGCCGAACGGGGCCTTGGGAAAAGCGGGTCATCTAAGCCACAGGCTCTCGCGGGAGCCCGTCGACCTCTGGAAGCAACGTCATGACAAGTGTGCACTTTGGTTGTCACGACAGTGGTGCCCCTCGAGGGTCCAGCCTCCTGGTAACTTTGTCACCCCTGGCGGCGCCAGTGGTTCTTGGCCGCGTCACCGGCCACACACACCTGTCACTTAGAGCTGCCCATCCTCAGGCCCCTGCCTCTGTCCTCAGCATCCACCCACTGCCCTACTGGTTATATGACCTTGGGCAAGTGCCCGACCTCTCTGGGCCTCAGATTTCTTCATGGTAAAATGGGGACAACAACCGCCTGCTGTGAGGACTCCACAAAGCAGCCCCGTCCCCGTCTGGGGGCGGGCCCCGTCGTGACTGACCGGAAGGGCTAGGGTTGGTCCGGATGCGCAGAGTGGTCAGGTTGGTCAGCAGCCGCTGGAAGAGGAAGGGGGGCAGTGGAGGGTCCACGTCCTCTGAGGTCTCCTGCAGCCTGGTGGGGGGCGGGGTCAAGCCAGAACCTGAGGCTGGGGTGGGCAGGGCCACGAGGCCTCCAGCAGGGGTGGGGAGGGCTGGAGCCCCCAGACCACAGGGGATCCCCAGGATGGACTACCTGACCACCCAGCCCCACTTCTCAGGACCGAGCAGGACACTCACTGGAACTTGAGCTGCACTTCGCCTGGCTGCCCGCTGTCCTGGGGACCGGCCAGGCTGGAGTGTTGCAGAGTGAGGGTCAGGCCCGCCCCTTCCAGCCTCAGCAGCACGGGGCCTGGGGAGCCCCCGGGGGACACCCGGAAGGTCAGCGTGAGGGGCTGCCCGTAGCTGAAACGCTGGTCTCCCAGGAACTTCTCTGAGGACAAGAGAAGGAGGCTTTGATGGTCTCCCCGTAATGAGCTCGATAGTAAATGTCTATACTGAGTTCACTGGCAATTAAGCATTGAAACAAGATAAAAGCTACAGCAAACAGGACGTAAAAGGCCGCCACCAGAGCAGATGCAGAGGGGGGCCCGGCTGCACCCCTCAGCGGGCCCGCGACCAGAGCTCCATTACGTGCGGCCCCTGCGGTCGCACAGGGCCCCACGCCTGGCTTAATGCCCCGCGGTCACCGCCTCGATGTCCTTAATGCTTTTATCTTTGAACTTGGGTTTTGCAGGCGAGGTCCGACGGGACGACAGAGTCTACATGGGAGCGGAGGAGACACACGCAATATGCACAGTGGTGGCGTCTGGCCACCCGATCACAGGCAGGACACACGTGGACCCACACGCGTGGGAGCTTAGCGAGGCTCAAAGCGAGGACGAGGGAAGCGTGCCACACGTGTGACGGCCCCCACAGGCCACGCTTCTCCGCTGGAGTCAGAACTCGCTTCCAGCAGAAAGAAGCCGACGTGGTCCTGAGACACGCACAGGACTGGGGTTATCCCATGGAAGGTGCCAGCAGCTGAGGGTGACCATCACGCCAGGGCAGGACGGGACATGAGAGGACACCCCCACCTTCCATGTCCCCTCAGTCCTCACCCTCACGAGTAACCGGAGGTGGAGAAGCGAATGGGAACAGCCGAGTGTGTCCACCGGCAGCAACAGGAAGCCCACCAACGCTTCCTGAGCAAATCACTCTTTTTTTTTAAGACCTTAACCGTGTCCACAAAGCAGCATGGAACGTGTTTTCTGTCTGTGGGCCGCTGAGCTTGGACGCCTGCCCCACGACGGGGCCCAAGGACCCACGTCCTTTGTTCCCCGGCTGTGGGCCCTCCCTCAGGGGTTGTGTTCGCACACACGGATAGGAGTGTGGTTCGGAACAATCTAGAACTTCTTGTTTCTACAGGAATGGCCCTGGGCGTGATGTGCAGTGGCCTGGCGGGGTGAGGGGCTGATAGGAAGTGCACAGGGACTGTCTGGGGTGGGACAGTGGCCTGACGGAGCTCTGGCTGGCAAGGCCGTGATGAGGAAGCGGGGGCCTCCAGCAAATGCCATGGGGCACGTGGTCGGCCGAAGACGGTCCCCAAAGGTGCCCGTGTCCTAATCCCTGGCACTTTTGAATAAGCTGTGTCGCACTGGCAGGGCCAGTTTAAGGCTGCAGGTGGAACCAGGATGCTAATCAGCTGATCTCAAGGGACAAAGGTTAAGGTGAATCACCCAGCAGGGGCCCGGTGTGGCCGTGAGGTCCTTCAAAGATGGGAGGAGAGTGGGAGCCAAGGTCATGCAGTATGAGACGGGCTGGACCAGCGTTGAAGGCGGGGGAAGGGCCACGAGCCAAGGAGCACAGGGGCCTCCAGAAGCCGGAAAATGCAAGGGCAGATTCTCCCCTAGGGCCTCTGGGGGACGCAACCTGCCGACCCCTCGATTTCAGCCCCATGAGACCCATTTTGGTCCTCTGCCGTCCGGAACACTGAGGATAAGTTTGTGTTGTCTTCAGCCACTAGGTTGGGGCAATTTGTCAGAGCAGCAACAGGAAGCACATGGGCGGCGGTCCCGCCCAGCCTGGGGCTGGAGGTACCTGGTGCCGTGAGCTCCTCATCTTCAGGGTTCAGGAGAAGGCCCCCTGGACTCCATCGTGCAGGACGCTCTGAGCCCCCCACGCTGTTGACCTGCCAGCCGTCGTCATGGGCTCCTGGACATCAGACAGACACACAGGCCCCTGAGAGGCCCTGGAGGTAGCCTCCACCCCGTCGTACTTCACACCTTTTCCCTGGTCCAAACGATACCAACCTCCCCCTGACCCCTGACCACCAGAGGCCTGAGCACAGCCTGAAACCGTGGGGCCCAGGAGGGGAGAGGCTGTTTTAGAGACAGGCCATGCAGGGCTGGGAGCCAGCTGGCTGAGCAGCTCAGACCCCCGTCCCAGAGCCAGGGTGGGTCTTAGGGGAGGAGGTAGGCCCAGGAGAAGCCGGGAAGCTCTGCGTGGGGCCAGGTCAGACTTCTGGGTCAGCATTTCCCCCAGTGGGCACACGACACAAGCCAGAGACCCCCCCAACGTGGGGGCCTGGGCGGCAGGGCCATTTCCAACACCACTGGACTTCAAAGAACGCCCTCCCCCGAGACCTCACTGCCCTGTCCTACGAGGGCCACATGTCATTAGCCCCACTGCACCCGGGGAGGCCACCGGGTAGGAAGGGGTCAAGCTGGGATAGGAACCCAGGCCTTCTGGTCCCCAGACCTGGTTCGGCCCACACTCGCTCTGGTGATAGCAGTCCACCAAGCACAGTCTAGCATAGAGCAAGTGACCCCAGGGGACAGCCAGGGGTTGGGGTGAAGGCCCAACACCTGTGGGTCCCCAGGGGGTAAGGAGAGAGGAATAAAAAAGGGAAAGGGGCCAGAAAGGGGAAGCCCGGGCTCCTCGGGACGAGACTGGGTTCTGCCCCTCCCTGGCCATGTGACCCTGGGCTAGGCACTTAGTCTCCCTGAAGCTGATTCGTCAGCTAGGGGCAATGACATACTCACGGTCCTGGTTCTTGAAATGGGTCTAAATACCTGGGGAGACACCCCCCACCCTTTGAGACTCCCTGGAGGGGAGAGGGGTCCATGAGGTCACACTATCTTCTTAATAAATGTGAATGTTGTTCATATTTTCCACTCTGTCTCTCTCACACGTATACAGAGGAGTTTTCTAGAAGCTACAGGACGTGTGAAATCACCACAGACTAAATGGCAGAAGCCATGGTAAGAAGTGGCTGACTTCTATCAAGCCAGACCTTAGGAGATGTGTGCACATGTAAAATGAGAAGCATTCTTCTCAAAAAAAAATTTTGCCTTTTAGAGTGATTTTTCGCAGGTGTTCTTTTTTTTTTTTTTTTTTTTTTATAAATCTACTATAATTGTTTTTAAACAAATTAACACACATCAAATTATTGTTCTAATTTCTGATACATAAAAACTAATCCATATAAATTAATCCATAGAAAACATCTCTATAAATAACCTACATAAATCAAAGGGTTTTGAGGGCCTCAATATTTGTCGAGGGGCATAAAGGAATCCAGAGACCAAAAGTTTGAGAACCACTGGCCAAGGGTGATTGTGAGATAGCAGGAGACGAACCGGGCAGGGCCTGGCTCAGCGTGAGAACAGGTAACGATATTGTCCCTAGGATCTGTAAAATGAGTCCCGCCTGACACAAACATGCTAGACTCCTGGGCCAGGTGACGGACCACAAGGCTGTCCCCCTTCCAAGCCCCTCTGGGCCCTGCTTTCTGCAGGGCGTCCAGCAGAGGGCGCACTGCCCCCGCGTCTGGAGCAGAGTGATGGAACCCGGAGCCGGCGCCCCAGGTTCCACCCCAGGCTGACACTCCGCTCCTCCCTGGGGACCGTGTGGGACACAGCCAGGGTCCACGCAGGCTGCGATTTAGTGCAGAGTCCAGAGCTCCACCATTTTCCTGCTCCACAGGTGCACCGGTGCCACTTGGAGCTGGGGACCAGAGGCACCATGGCAAGCATCCCTGGACCTTGGACCCGGAGAAAGGGCCGGCACAGTGGCTAAGGGCAAAACTGGGGAGCTGACGAACCCTGGCGCCAACAATTAAACGTGTGACCTCAGGCATCTCACCCATAAAATGGGGATGAGGGCACCTACCTCCCGGGGCACCATGAGGCTCCCTGCACCTGAAGAGCACAGTGCCTGGCATACAGGAGGTGCTCAATAAATGGAGGCCAGGGGCCTGAGCTTGAACCCTCAGCGCTAGGATACACCAAGGGAGGCCGGTCTTGACCTGGAGTGATTGGAATTCCCCCACAGGACCCAAAGGCTGTCCCGTACACAGTCCCCAATCCCCCGCCCACAAGTATGAAGTCTGCTGGAGGCCGAGGGAGAGGCAGAGGCCGGGAGGGAGCCAAGGGCGTGAGGAGGAGGGGAACGTGGTGCAGGGCCGGCTGCGTGGGCCTGCGGGGGCGGCGATGGCTCAGCTGGGGCCTGAGGCTGCCCCTCCTCCCTGCCCCCATCACCACGTCAGGGGCCCCCAAAGACGAACAGCCTGCTACCCCGGGCTGGGAGCAGAGCCCACGGGGGTGGTGGGAGCTCTTCTTACCCTGGCAGAAGTCGGAGAGGATATGGTGCACCCGGAACTGGGCGGCGGCCCCACACACCTTGGAGTGGCCGAAGCAGAAGCAGCTGCTGCAGCCGGCTGGATTGTGGGGCTGCAGGTTAAAGGTCCCTGGGCGACACCTGAAATGAGAGGCCAGCCGTGCCCATAGGCCATGTGAACCAGCGAGGTCCAAGGGATCCCGGCCGGACTCACACAAGCCCAGAATCACTGGGGAAACTTAAAAATATATACATATTTTTCAGATTTACAGGAGAGTTGCGAAGCTAGCACAGGGACTCCCCATGTCCTCTTCACGGGCTTCCCCTGAGGTTAACGCCGGCCCTTACCGTGGCAGGATGATCAAAACGAAGAAATTCGCATCGGTTAACGTTATTTACTAAACTCTGGCCTTTACTTCCCCCTTTTCCCACTAACGTGTTTCTGCTCCAGCACCCCACCTGGGACATTCTCTGTGTCCTTAACCACCACCCCCCACCGCTGCACCCCTGTCTGTAACAGCTTCTCCCTCTCTCCCGACCTTGACACTTATGAAGAGTACTGATGATTGGGTGCAGTTTGTAGACTGTCCCTCACTTCGTGTTTGTTTTCTCATGATTAGACTGAGCCTGTGGGTTTTGGGAAGAAACAGAAGTGAAGCGCCCCTCATCGGGGTAAACGATGCCCACGTCACCTTCACCACTTGGTTAATGATCTGCCTGCCGGGTGTCTCCCCTGCAGAACTGCCACACTCTCGTCGTTAAAATCAAGTCACTAAATCCGGCCCTCTAAATTCAGCATTAATCGGCAGCGCCTGCTGATTGCCATGATCGGTCTGAAATTCTAACAGTGATTTTATATTTCCCTCATTCCTTCTACGTTTATAATTTGGAATTCTTCTGCAAGGAAAATTTGCCCCTTTGTCCCCGTATATTTATTTATTCACTCATCTATTTATATCAGCATGGACTCGTGGATATTTACTTTATTCTTTGGGTTATAATCCAACACTATCATTATTTATTTTGTTGTTCAAATTGTTCTGGCTTTGGAAACTTTTAGGTTGGCTCTTGCGTTCTCTTGACACTGGCCCCCATCCTGGGTTGGGCGGGTTGTTTTTTGTTTTTTGGGTTTTTTTGGGTCTGTTTTTGTTTTTTGAAGCACTTCCTTGCTTTCTGGCACCACAAGATGCTCTCAGCTCATCTGGCATTTTCCACACCCCAGCCCCGGCATCAGCCATTGCTCCACGGAGCCCTGGAGAGGTGCTTAACAAATACAGACCCCCAGTTTGTACTCGGGGGCGGGGGTGGGGGTGGGGGCTCCATCTGAGGTTGAGGAATCTGATTCGTAAGAAACTGCTGATGATCCGATGCCCGGCGGGCTCCGATGACATCTCATCAGGCCCTCCTACCTCACCAACCGGTAGCCTGAGGCTCGGAGGACCAGCTCAAGGTGTGAAGCGGTGGGGAGACCCGGCTGGGATCTGGTTCCCTGAGTCCGCTCTGGGTTTGAGAGGCCTCAGGGTTGGGGAGAGGAAGACAGAGCAGGGGGTCCACTCCCCCCTCCCCACTCCAGGGCCCACAGCCCACGGCGGGGCGAGGCGTGGGGGCAGCCTGAGGTGGGCCCAGCACAGACAGCCAAGGGGGGACAGTCCACAATGTAACGCTGTGTCAGGTATGTCACACACGCGGCCCGTGGCCAGAGAACAAGAGTCCCAGGCAGACCCCGTGCCGGCTGCAAAGGGCTCTGGACATCAGAGACAAAGTCAGGAGGAGGAGACACAGTGTGTCCAGACAGGTAAACACGCTGACCTGCCAGCCCACTGCTGGAGTTAGGAGGCCCCCAAACGTGAGGAGGAAGGTTGCGGACACTTGGCTTTTGACACTCTCGCCTCCCCGAGCTCTGGATGCTCCGTTTGCACCATGATAGGATGGCAAACAGGCTGGAATCTCAGCTTGAGTGGTAGGAGCTTCTTGGAGCGGGGCGTAGAGAAGGATTCTGATTAAGGTAGAGCTCATGATAGACTGCTGTGCTCATCAGTGACGTCTGCCCCAGTCGGGGACGGGAGGGTTGTGGTACAAGCCACATGTATTCACTATCCCTGGGCTAGGTGATCTCCTATCCCTGCCAGCTCTTTCTTTTCAGGATTCTGGGCTAGAAAAAGAAGATGTATATTCAAGGCTTATGAACCATCAGGTTGTGGGTCCAAGTATAAACAGCGTCATAAAACCTTTGGCAGATCCACGGTACTCCAGGAAGGGTGCTGGGTGGCAGGGTGGCCTCGGTTTGTGAGGACCGTGCGCCTGCTCCTCCCACCACCACAAGCCCCGAGGCCACTGCCAGCAGGCTTACTATCAGATCAGCTCACCCACCTGTCGCACAGTCTGCCTTCCACATTCTCTTTGCAGGGGCAGCGCCCGCTGCGGGGGTCACAGGTACCCAGGCTGCCAGCGGGATTGCAGGTGCAGGGCCTGCCAAAGAGACAGGACAGGGGAAAGGTGTCCAGCGAGCAGCCCCTGAGTGGGGACGGCCCATCCTCCTTCCCCATTCCTGAGAGGACCAGGTGACGGGCTGACTCAAGAGCCTGCCCCCCACCTTGCCGAGGAAGCGACCCACCTACTCACCTGAACAGAGCTTCATCTGCCTACCCACCTACTCATCCACTCACACATCCACACATCCTTCCATCCATCCGTCCATCCGTCCATCCATCCATCATCTGACAAGACATGGTTCCTGTCCTCATAGAGCCTATAGTCCGGTGAGGATGGGCAGGCAAACAGATAGACATTATACATTCATAGGTGCTAAGGAAGAGTATACACAAGAGGAGGTGCTCGGGGTGGGAACAAGGAGACAGGCAGGAGGAGGGAAGACTTCCTGGGGGAGTGGCACCTTGGCTAGGAACTGACGAATGAGTTAGCAGTTTGCTAGACACAGGTAAGGGTGAGATGAGGGATTAGGGAAGAAAAGAATGCTCTTGGGTAAGAGAAATAGCATGTGCAAAGGCCCAGAAGCCAGAGACAGCCTGGGGAAGCATCCAAGCCACCACCGAATGGTCAGTTTTATGCCCAGAACCACTGGATATTTTGTGTGGAATCCAAAATATCAACTGCTTTTCAAATACATGAGAAGACTGTTGCAATTAACCAAAGCCAAGTTCATTTTGAAGCGCTTCTGAATTTATAATGGCTTTATTTTTTTGCTGTGTATTTTGTCGATCGAGCGACGGTTAATGTGTTACCATCTTGTCCTCTGAGGTCCGGATCCTGGTCGTCCCCAGCCCGTCTCCCCACCAGCACTGCAGACTCAGCCTCTTCCACCATCATGCTCCCCTCACCGTGAACGGCCTCTGCCCAGGTGCCCAAAGCAGAACCCTGGGGGTCAGGTGCTCTGCCTCTCCACGGCCAGCTGGTGTGGGCCACCACGTCTCCCAGCTGTTCCTGCTGCAGCCCGTGCTCTGGCCTCCAGCCTCGTCCCCACCCCTGCTTCACATCCACGCACAGCGCCTCCTGGGGCCTCCCAGGCCCCACTGGACCCCCTTCCTCGCATACCCTCCTGCCCCACGCTCCCCGCTCCCTGCTCGTCCACATGGAGCTTCCCCTTGCCTTGCCTGGGGGCCTTTGCACCTGCTCTTTCCCCGCCTGGAACACCGGCCCCTCCCCCTCTCCCCTCAGCGCTCACTAGAACTCAGTGCCTCTTTCAGGAAGCCTGTCCTCGACCCCCAAGGCCTCTAGGCTTCCATGGGACTCGCACCCTGACTCATACGCATCTGTCCGCCTCCCCAGGGACTGTCTCTAGTCCTCGCTCAGGATTGGAGTATGGTAGCAGCAGCAGAAAAAAAGGCTGAATAGAGGAAGGAATAAAGGAATGATGGGATGGAGGAATGGAAAGAGGGAGGTCAGAACAGTATCCCTCTCTTCCGCTTCCTGGCATGCAGTCCACGGCCACGGCCAGGAGCCCCTGCTGGGCCGTCCACACCCGCTCCCCTGCCACCCTCACCTGCAGCCTCCCTCGCTGAGCGAGTGGAACCCGGGCAGGCAGCGGTCACACTTCCAGCCCGTCACAGTGGCCTTGCAAAGACAGGTGCCCGAGTCATCGCACTGGAGACGCAGGGAGCCTGGGGGAGGAAGGGCGCAGGGCAGCAGGGGGACCGGCCGCGGGCCCCGGGGAGCCTGGGCGCCAGGGCTGTCGCGCCCACTCACCTGCCGGGTGGCAGTCGCAGGGCCGGCAGGGTGTCCCCGGGTCCCAGCGGTAGAAGTCCTCCTGACAGCGCTGGCAGTGTGGCCCGGCCGTGTGGTCTCGGCAGTGGAGGCAGCGTCCGCCGTGGCCGGTGCTCCGGAAGAGCTCCCGGTCGAACGTGCACTGCTCAGAGTGGCCGCTGCAGTTGCAAGCTGTGGGCGGGAGGCGGGCGGGGGGGGGGGGTGTCAGCCGCCCCGGCGAGTGGTGGGAGGGGAGGCCGTGCCTCTCCACCTCCCTGTGCTGAATGGGCAGGCAGCCCGAGGAAGGTCACGGGTGGGGGTCAGGCCCAGCTTGATCAAGGATATGGAGACCGATCGATTGATCTCCCAAAACAGGATGCTCTCAGGAGTAGAGGCAGCACCATTCACGGTCACCCCGACACACAGGACCCTCCCAGGTAAGCCAAGATGTCCAGCCACTTGGTCAGGGACCACAGCCTGGCCACCTCTAGAGTGGCAAGGCCACTCACTCCACGATCTCCTGTGGATCCTCTAAGCCATAGCAATCGTGTGAGTCTGGTCACGAGGTCACTCAGATGCACGGAAAATACAAGCCACCCTTCGTTCGCTCATTAATTCATTTTTAAAAACCTGTGTACTAAGGATGGACTCCATCTCGACTCTGAGGATTAGCCCAGTGGGGGGGGGGTTGTCAGTGAACAGTCTGAACCCAGTTCCCACATGCAAGCGGGTGGCCTGTGGGTGGTGGGTGGTGAGGGGAGAAGCAGCGGGGCTCTGGGGCCTGGAAGGGGGGCCCCACAGCTATCCTGGGAGAGTGGGACGAGCCCTCCTGGAGGAAGTCACAGCTACGGCTGCATGTGAGGGGTGAGCAGGAAGGAGCTGGCTGGTGGCGGAGGGGAGGGGAGGGGAGAAGGCAGAGTCTCAGGTAGCAGCAGGTAGCATTCTCAGAGCAGAGAATACGGCGTGGACAGCCAGAGAAGCCAGATGCACCTGGTGTGAACAGGGGTGGAGGGGGCATGTCATGTGACGGGCAGGGAAGAGGGTAGCACCATTGTGCAATGTGACAGGTCAGAGAGGGGTCCAGGGGCAGCTATGAGGTCAAGAGGTTGGCAGAGCTTGACCCAGGGAGGCCGGGCCGTGGACTTCACCTTGGAGCAGGGGGTGGGTGTAACCACATTTGCAGGCAGAGGAGGGCGGGAGGCGGGGAGAGCAGGGAAGAGGTTGCTTCGACGTCCACAGTGGGGGTGTTGGGGCCCAGGCCAAGGCACTGGCTGCACAGGAGGGCACAGAGGGCCTGGAGGGACATGGACAGGCTGTGTTCCGGGCTCAGGGAATTCAGGCTGCTGGGAATGGGGCTGGTGAGGTGTCAGGCAAATGCCCCAGCTTCCAGGCTGGTGACTGGGAGGACAGCAATGTGACCGCAGGGGTGAGGACGTGGCAGGAGAAGCAGTCTGGCGTTTTGTGTCCCTACCATGGGGACAGCCCCAGGCTCGGAACGGGTGAGCCAGCCAGCAGTTTGCTTGCATGGGAGGGCTCCCTGGGGGAGGCAGGCCAGCGAGGGCAGCAGGAACCCATTAGGGCCACGGTGGCCATTGGCAGCTCCTGCAGACACCCTGCCCCAAAGAACAGGCTGTCCCCTCCTGCCCCAGTTCTGGCTGCTGGTGGCCTAAGCCCAAGAGGACAGTGGGCCCAGAGGCCACGCTGTCAGGAGCGCCTGCACGTGAGGATGCTCCTGCCCGCAGCGTCAGAGCCAGTGGGATCCGGGCCTGGGGGACCCAGCTCCGCCCGGGAGGCCGAAGCCAGCCCAGGGCTGTCTGGAGAGCGAGGGCAGGGCTTAGGGACGCCGGGCTGGGAGGAGGGCGGTGGGTCCTGCCGCCTGCCCCACGTCCCCGGAGAAGGTATGACGGCACCGCCGTCTCCAGCGTGTGGTCGAAGCCACTTCACACGCAGGCCGGGACATGAAAGGGCAGCCTGGGGACCCGCGGGAGGGGCTGGCGGGCCGAGGCCAGCACCGCCTGGGACCTGGGCCGGCCTGGCTTTCATTAGCGGCTGCGGTTGGAGCGGTGAACACAAAGGCACAAGTTGGGGGACCTTCCCAGCCCTCCCACCACGGACCCCTCCACCGTGGGGGACGTGGTCCGCGGGTGCTGTTTGTGGGCGTGAGGACTGAGGATGACACGCCCCCCCCCCGCCAGGCCCCCCCAGGGCACCGCCTCGTCCTGCAGCAGCAGCGACACTGGGGCTCAGCGTCCAAGCTGCCACCGGCCGCCCAGGAGCAGCGCCCCTCCCCCGCTCGGGAGCAGGGGCGTGTGACGCCGGTCGGTCGCCACAGCCCTGGGCACTCACGCAGACACTCGTTGGCAGCCTCGGCGGTGCCCCGGGCCCACGGCCGGTCCTGGAAGGAGGGCAGGCAGCGCTCACAGTCCACGCCCGTCGTGTGGTGCTGGCATCGGCACACCAGCCGGCCCGTGCCGTCTGGGCCACACTCGCTGGCATGCCCGTTGCACTTGCACCTGGGGAAAGAGCGTGGAGGGCGGGGGTCTGGAAACCAGGGCGCGTGCCGGCGGGGGTGGGGTCAATCACCAGGAGGTCTCTGCGTGCCGGGGACCCCAATTCTGTGGCTCAGTTACGGAGCTCTGGTGACCTACGAGAGCCGAGGGCTCTTCCAGGCTCAATCCCCACCCAACGGATGGGGCATCCGAGGGACAGAGTGGTTGCCCGAGGCCACAGGTCTGCAATGACCAAGTTCACGAGGCTGCCACTGCGGGATCCTGCTTGAGGGGCGCCCCCAGGGCCCGAGAGGGGCCCAGGAAGAAGTCCTCTCAGCTTCCTGGGTTGGGGGTGGGCCAGCTCACAGGGCAGTGGGTGGCAGGCCACTGCACGCCCTTCTCCTTTGTGTCTAAGGGACAGGAAAGGTTGCTCCTTACAGAGGACAGCCATCGCCTCATCTCAAGTCCTCAGTGAGTCTGTGCCTGGGAGGGCAGCCGTGGCTGGGTCTCACCTCCCACCCTCCATGAGCTTAGGAGACAGGTGGAGCTGGGCAGGGATAAAGAGGTGCTCGGGGAGGCCATCGCCCCCCCGTCCCGAGTGGCCCAACTGAGCCACTTGGAGGACGCTACAGCTTCCTCTGTGCCGGCCCCCGACGCCGGTAGGTCCCGTCTCGCTGGGGCTCCGGGACTGTGGCAGGCGGGGCCGCGGCTGCCTTTGCACAGACGAGCGAAATGAGGCTCAGGCCACGGAGTGACAGAAGCCCGTTCTCTCCCACTCCCTGCAGACCCCGAGCTGCAGGACAGTCCCCAGGGCCAGCTGCTGGCTCCTCATACGCTGTGCCCCACGCTCCGCCCTGAGTGGGCGCCGAAGGATCGCTGGCCACTGCCAGAGCCCACGCTGCTGTCTCTCCTCCAGGGACGCAGGGCTCAGGAAGGGCGCAGGGCAGAGGCCGCTGCCTCCTCGCCGGGCGGGGAACGCCCCAGCAGGGGTGAGGCGGACGAAGGATCACTTGTGTCCCCGAGGGGTTCCTGCGAACACCTCCCCTTCCCACGAAGCCCTGTGACCCCCGAAGGAAGGAGTGAAGTTCCTATAGGCCATTGTGGGACACAGGCTGTGGGGGTGCCTGCCCCCAGCCGGCCGCCGGCCTGAGGGTGGTCTGGCGCTGGAAGCTGGGGCCCAGATGTTCCCCGGCCACGAGACCCCCCCGACAGCAGACGCTGGAGCTCACCGCCATCCGCCATCCTGGGGGAGCCCCTCCTAGGTGGTTTGACCTAGGTGTGGAGGGAGGGGGAACAGAGGGGTCCTCGTGGACACCCCACGATTCCCTGGAGGGCACAGACACACTGAGTGCAGGCACTGGGTCGCATGTCACTTCCTGAATGCCACCGAGCGTCCTCGATTACGGAAGCCCCTCGTGTCCTCTCCAGACAGGCCCCCACTCCCGCGTCAAGCTGACTTCCTGTCCGCAATGGCTTCCCAACCCCCCCGCTCCTCCCCACCCCACCACCGAACATCCCGGCTGCTTCTCTCTCCTATCCTTCCCCACGCGGGTGTTGGGGGGTGAGGCGTTTTAAAATCCCGACCCTGTTACTACCCTGGCCGAGACTTTGACAGTTTTATCCCCCACTGACTGCGGGATAAAAATAAACTGGACCCATGGCCCTGACACCTCCCCCTCGGCCCCCCACACCCCCATTCCAGCCCCGGGGCCTCCTCTTAGATCCTGCAGTCCCAGGCTCGCACAGGGTGGCCCTTCTGGCTGGAAGGCTCACCTCCTCCAGCTTTGGCGGGCCCCATCCGTGGACCAGTCTCCCTGACCTCCGCACACCCCGCCCTCGCCTCCTGTCCTTGTCATCCTGGGCATGCCGCCACATTCACGGAAGTCTGAACCGATCACCACCTGCCACCCCCAGAGACTGGGGCAGGAACACACCTGTCTGCCTCTCTCCCCTCCAAGAGGGGATCCGGTGAGCGTTTACGTCGAAGACATCCCCGTGCCTCCCCTGGTTCCATCACCCACCTGACACACCCAGCACCAGGCGGCCACA
>JAQQSQ010000742.1:0-13872 GCA_028627145.1 Eidolon dupreanum
AAATACTATGTCGATAATCTCACCACATATTCTGTCAAGAAAGCACGTTAGTTTATAAATCTAACTAGCATCCTTTTTCTGAGAGTGGTATGTGAGTTACTTGAGAGATGACTATTATTAATTGTGTCATGTAATCAGTTTTATTATTTCAATGAGAAAATCCCTATTTCTCAATAATTGAATATCTCTAGGACTCAGTATTTTCAGCGTCTGGCTCTCTAAAGCCACATAATAGATCAGAAAACAGTCTTTAAGATCTGTAAGTATTGACTGGTGGTTAAAAGCCCCGGGATGAAATCTTAGCTCACGCACTTACTAAATATGTGACCTTGAGCAAGATGATAATTTCTCTGTGTCTCAGCTTCCTGTTATACGAAAACAGTCATTGTCAGGGCTTTGGAGTAGCCTCCCCCTTTTTGTCATGTGTCATCGTAGCAATGAGGGGGACAACTAGATTTACAAGTCCTTTAGTAATACTCATATACATGATATAAATATATGAATTTAGACTGTAGATATATATTTGTGATATTTTTAATCTTTCTGCTTTCGCATAGATAATTGTGGGTTTTTGTTTGTTTTGTTTTGTTTTGTTTATTTAGAATCAAGGTATCAGGTGATTCCTTCTTAGGTGTTTAAAAACTACTGAAATTGGAAGTTTGCATAGAAAATTTGAAAATTTAGAAAATATATTTTGCCATAGGAGATAGTAATGCAAAAAGGAGGGGCAAAGAGGAAGACTTAGACAGGAATGAGCAAAAGCTTTCTTTGCTTTTGCAAGAGTTAGTTATTTATAGGGTTAGTCAAATCCACTCAATTGTATTTCAGTCAAGCACCAATGCTTTCCATAGCAAGTATGTGCGTGTGCGTGTGCGTGTTGCAAGCACACATGTATGTGTTCAAGTTTCTTTATGTTATATTTGTCTAAGCACAAATTTCCCCCCATAATAAGCAATTAAAAATTGTAGTTCATGGTGGAAAGGGGTACTGCAAAAACTTATTTTTTTTTTGTCTGAAAATGGCTGAAGGTGAAGAGTTCACCAGACAGACACAGTGATTCCCTAAGCTATTATTGACCCAAAGTGAAGTGGAATCCTGTAGTGTAAGTAGACTTTGTTTGGCACAAGCTCTGCCACGGAGTGATTCATTTATTAGGAAGACATTAATTTAAAATACTATTCCAATTATTGTTAATTTCTGTGCTATTTACTTTAATGATATTAATCAGAGTGAACTTATTTAGTGATACAGCAATCGTCATGAGAATTGGTCTTTTACAAGTTCTATTTTGAATTCTGTAACAATTATTGTGTCATCATGTTATCACAAACCAATTGGAAAATAGTGCCATGAGATGGCATAAATGAAGAAGGAAGAGAGTATTAATGATTATCCTAATTATCCTAGGAAGGAAATCAAAACTCTTCATCAGTGAACCACTCATATTAGCTGATTAGAGCACATGCGTATAAAATCGGTAGGCAAATTATACTTTACAAAACTAAGATATTTAGCTATTAAAACTTTCTATATTTATCTTTGGCACAGAGCCTGCATGATGCTACGAAATAATTGTAAGCATTGGCATTTTCAAAAACTTTTTTTTCTGAAAGTTTACTTGAAAATCCTGTTATAATCAGAATCAAAAATGTGATTTTATATTTTATATTTTTGACTTGTAGTCAAAAGTAAACTGTCTACTTTTAGAAATGGGCTTTGCTGAGCTAGTGACCTTGAGCAAATCATTCCATTTTGCCGACCTTTCATTTCCTTGTCTATCAATGGTCATCCAAATGCTCACCTTTTCTTCTGAGAGCCAAATGAGATACATGGGTTGTAAAGCAGTAAATTGCCATATACTGCTTTATGTATTTATCATCGCACTTGTAATGCTTTCTAAGTATGTGTTTATATGTATATTTTGCTAACTGACCATGAGATCACCAAGGGTAGGAGCTCTATGCAAGTTACAAGAAAAAAGAAAATGATGGAGAGAAGGATTTGCTTTTGAGAAAAAGGAATTTTTTTCAGAGGTGTTTGTTCCTTAAGAGCTAAACAGTAGGCCACTAACGCCCTTGAGAATCTTTCATGTATCTGTTGCTGCCTTATAATTATGTCTGCCATTCTTCTTTTATTATCAGAAGATTTCAACAATTCATTTTAAAGTCTGAGTTGTCCTTTGTAATGACTGCTATGCATGTCTGATGAAATGTAACAAATTATACAGTTGTGTCATTATTAAAACAATCTGGTAAAAAGCTGCAGTTGTGAGGTACACTGAAGAATATTTTTTTTTTTCAGGGAATCAAAAGCATTTCGCATTTTGAATTATTTTCTTGAGTCTATTACATGAATATGCTATAGTTTATCATGCAGAAATACTGTGTATCTCTCTTTTTTTCTTGTAAAAGAGAATAGGCAGGATTCCTAAGTAAGTTGTTATTAAAGTATCAGGTTTTCACATATGACAGGAGCCCTACGGGGAGAGGAACGATGTTTTCATAAAAATTTGATCGGCTGATATATTGTTTTAATTTCATAATCTTTAGGGAGATATTTTTTTTGCAACTCACCACACACAAGATCTTACTAAATTTGGTGAGAGTTCCATTCACGTAATTACAGGCCGTCAGCTCTTCATAGAATCCCTCTCAAAGAATGTCATTTGCCATGGTCTATTTAAATAATACCAGCCTCTCAACAAGTTGGGTCACATTTCAGTCCATGGCATTGGAACTGTACTTGCTGGAAGTGCAAACGTTGCTGCTAGCTCTTCAGGGTACAGATCACTACTTAAGTGACAACTGCTCATCTTGACCAGTAACCAATTACATCACTTCCTTCAAAGTCGGGCTGCGATTGGTCACTATATAATCTGTCAATCATTTCATGAGGGGTGGAGCCCCGAGCGGCTCTATTCTGGCCATTTGGAGCACTCAGAATGCCTTGAGGCTGAGCCCGGTTGGTTTGCAGCATTCATAAGTCTTTTCAACACATGGTTATTAATTCAAAACCTCAGTTAAATATTTACTTATCTAACCTTGGACAGGTCACCTAGTTACTCTAAGCATCAGTGTCCTCATTTTCAAAATGGGGATCCTATGCTTTCATTATGATTTCAAAACCTATTAATAAACAATAGTGAATACATTTCTCTAGAACATTGAAATCAAAATGACTAGAGATTGCAATAATTATTTTGTGTCAGTGAAAACGTTCCAAGATTTTTAATGCCCTCGTTTGCAAGTTTCTTGATGCTTTTTAAAAATAGAATTTGCTCTTAACCAGAGAAGGTGATTGTCTAATTTGCCAAAAATTGTGTAATTGTAACAAACAATGATATGAAAACAAGTTAATGTTTTCCTCTGCTCCTATGTAATTATCAAGAAAAGGGAAGTACATCATGACAGAGGATTTTTTAAAGGGACTTCTTTTTCCTTTTTCTAATTTCTGAGATTGTTTTGGGTGGGAAAGAGAAAATGGAATTTAGTTTATGAAGCAAATAGTTCATTTCATTAGTTTTTCTGGTTAAAAACATGTAGAATAATTGTTTTAAGAACCTTAAAATGTATCACCTGAAGCAGTTCCAAATGATTACTCACAAATTCACCATCCTGAGATTTTGCTATGATTTTGGAAAATGCACAGTGCATTTATTCTTCATTTTAATATGTCTGGAAACTTTACTCCAAATTAATACCTACTTGACATATGACATATATTCCTATGTACACATATAGCTCCTTAATTACATGCAATGATAGCCACTTTATCAAAGCATGTTTCTCAACTTCATATTTTCATGGGGATAATCAGTTTCTTTAAGAAAATACTGAGAAATAATAAATACAATAATTTGTAATTTGGGTTTGTTTCTCTTTAAGCAATTCATTCACTGAGAAAAAAAGACATGTAGTTTTCTTTTCAACAAAGGTAAAAGAGAATGCTTTATACATTTCCAATTATTCTTTCCTGAGTGTTAGAATCAACTCAGTGAATCCCACCCATACTACCTACTCCCTTAGTCTTCTTCTCCCACATGTCTTACTCTCACTCCAAATCTGCGTGTCATGTAATGGTCAAGTTGGCATGAATGAAAGAATTTAATGTGTAAATTCAACAGCATTCAGAGATGTACGAAATGGGCAAATTTGTTTTCAGTGACTCCTTTGAACAATGAAATGGCCTTTAAATGACTTGAGTTAGATTCAAACCAATGACCTAGAAGTTTAAGGTCCAAAGCTCATTATTGATCTGCTGAGACATCTAAGGATACACAGAGATACTTGTAGAGTAGCTGACTTTCAAAATCCTAAAACTAGTCAGAGATGACAATGTAAACAGAAAATAAGGAATGTATTTTTCAAGGTCGTGGAGGAAATGGGCACATGTATGCTTTTCATCCCCAGTTATTGTCATCTCAGCAGACTTTTCTAGTCCTATTTCCTGTTGTCTTGTAGAAATACTCTTCTGTCAGAGTTTATGCTTTCATAAGATAAATATTTACATAGAGGCCTGTCACAGTTGTATGCATTTAAAATGCACTTAGAAAATGCAGCTTCATGTTGTATTTGAGTTGACATTTTTCCTACATAAAAACCTTCAGAACTTATACCAATAAAGGCCAACTTCTTAAGAGCTGGCCACCTCCTTTTGTGCCTATTAAAAGTTATCCTTTTGGAAATTGCTTACGCATCTAATCAGTGCTTTCTAATTGTAGGTGCTCTCAGCCAGAGGGTGCAATTGGGCACACAATTAGCAAACTGAAGAAATGTTTAATTGCATGTGCAATTTTAACCCATTGTCAAGAGGGAAAATAGAAAAGATGAAAATGGCTATTTTGAATGTGGTTAAAAAAAAATAATAAAATAGATCAGAAAGAGATTGAACCCTTGAGGAGCAAACCTCAGTTCAGATATTTAGTTGTCTGACCTTGGACAGGTCGCCTGTTTGCTCTGAGCATCCGTTTCCTTATTGGCAACATGGAGATCATAATGCTTTTATTGCAAAGTGGCAGTGGATATCTGAGATAGAAGCTCTAAACCACCCAATATAGTCACGTGACAGCTGCTCAGGAAGCCATGGCTATTATAACTGATCATGTGAATATTAATGATCTTGATGCTCATCCTGTCATAAAATCAACCAAGATGTCATCCTTTCTTTACCCTACAGTGAACCAGCCACCATGGTGTAAAACTGCCATTGCACACACCAGCCGTGCTACTCAATCTGTATTCCTCACATTGTGTTCTAATATACAGTGAACGAGCTTTGGACGTGAGATCAAGAGAGTGAGTTTTAGATCTGGTCATGCTGTTGACTCATGTGATCTTGAAAAATCACATATCATCTCAGAAACTCAGACTTTTTACTTTAAAATATTGACAATACCTACTTCACAAGATCCTCAAGAGAATTAAGTGAAAAGAAGCATTGCACTCAACCTATTTGGTACTTAATGCTTAACTAATATTAATAAATTGGTTGTGAATATAGTAAATATCTTTAGAAATTTATCCTTGGAATCGAGTATCTTACCCTTATGATCTGATATATTTTCTTATACCAGTGCTTTGGCTTTATTATTATTATTATTATTATTATTTTTTGGCATTGTTTGAAAAAAAAAATCTGCAAGTAGAATTAAATAATTTATTCAATCAAATTCTGTAACTCCATTATCTTTGTTTCTTCTTATCCTACATGTGTTTTTGAGTTTTTCTCTTCTAAATTTCTTCATTGTCCATAAGTTCTTTTTATTGGAAATAGTTGAGCTATAAATTTTACTAAACAAACCTGGACTCCAGTATCTTTAGAATAGTGAAAGGTGTTGGAAATTATGAATTTAGGTCTTCTTCCTCCAGATTGACCTCAGACAACTCATCTCCACTCTGAGCTTTGTTTTCTTATCCAGCAAATGATGATACTACTGAGGTTACTACTTTTATCAATGTCAAGTGAAACCCTGAGCAATGAAGTACATTTTTTAAATTAAAAAGTGATGTTATTAACTTGAAGAATGCCAGAATAAAGTAGTCATTAGACACGAAGTTTTACAAAGCTGAAAATAATATTTCGTGTTGGGGGGAAAAAATCAAGCACTTTAAGAAAATAGTTAGAAAATAAAGAAGCTAAGTGATGATGTAAAAGAAAGCGAATGGTGAAATTAAAACTCAGCGTGGCCAGAGAACTGAGGAGAGGAGATGCTGTTTATAAGGAACTGAGAAAGGGCTTATTCTGTAAAAGTAATTGGGGTAATGTATGCACAATAATTTCATTTTGTGAAAAGTGTTAAGTTCGTCTCTCTCTCTCTCTCTCTCTCTCTCTCTCTCTCTTTCTCTCCTTCTCTCCCTTCCCTTCCACTCCCTCTCTCTCTCTCTCTCTCTCTCTCTCTCTCTCTCTGTGTGCGTGTGTGTGTGTGTGTGTGTGTGTGTGTGTTTTCTGTCTTTTTCTTTATCCATTTCTTCCAGAACCATTTGTTGCCTTTGCTTCTTTGTCAAAGAGAAATTGATGAAAATGTGTGTGTGTGTGTGTGTGTGTGTGTGTGTGTGTGTGTGTGTGTGTGTGTGTGTTTTGAGCTATCTATTCTGTTCCATTTATCTATTTGCCTATTTTTTCCCCAATACCACACTATCTTGATCAGTGTGGTTTTATAATAAGTCTTGCAATTGGGTACTATGGGTCCTCTGACTTTATCCTTTCTTCTGAGTCTTTTGCCTTTTCATATAAACTTTAGGATTGCTGGAGTTTCCAAGCTTTTTACATGTCTAGTGGGACTAATTTCCCTTTTTCAAATTAAAAAAAAAGTACATTGGCAACAACTAGAAAACACTTCAGTTATCTGAGAGTCTGGCTTTCAGGAAGCTCAATCATACATAAAGGCTTAGTACAATACTTTTATAAAAATTACCTCTGACAATGAAAAAGTAGCCTTTAGACAGTGAAAATGTATTGTGCATGGCATTCAAAGAAAGGATGGAAGAATAAGAGGTCTAAGAGATATTCACCTCTTTGGATCCTTTTAATGCATCTTTGCTTGCAATGGCTGTGTTGCTGTAGAAGAGAAGAGAAACTATAAAATATGGGTCTTTATTTTGAAATCTTCTCAGTTAGCTCTGCAGGCAATTAGGCCACCGTAAACGCACACCAACAAATCCAGGTCTGCAGACTGGGGAGTTAGTTTCCTGTAGCACAATGCAAAACCAAGATACAATCCATCAAACGCTGCAAGCTGAATATATGCTTGCAAGCCAACCAGTAATAAAGATCCCGACACGTCCTAAGAAGTTAAAATCGTACATAAATTATGCTGGCCTTCTAGAAGAAATTGGAGGGCAGTACAAAACCACTGAGAAGAGGAACATGTTTGACTTCTACTTAATCTAATTTACCTGAATAATATGAAGTTAAGGCCCTGAAAAAAAAAAAAAGTAGATCAAACAAGGACTTCTTTTTATTTTGTCTAAGTGATTTTATCATGATTTTGTTCTTTAGTGAAAACAATAAATAAGAGCAGGGGCTTCTCTGATAGCAGTAAAGTCATTTCTTAGTGAGACATTTGTACAAGACTGAGATTTCAACTGCTAGGCTTCAGTAAAGCTCCACTAGGCTTCAGTAAAGCTCCACTAGCTATTAAAATATTTTTCTCGATTTTCAGTAAAACCAGTGCCTCTCTTCCTCGAGATGGCCCTGGCCACTCAGGAAGATGCCCCGTCTAAGGGCATACACGTGGAGTCGTTGCAGAAGTACAACTGATAGTACGATAACTACTCTGGCATCATATCTGCCAATATATTGTACTCTAATAGTGAGGAATTTGTAGGCTTTGAAGTAAGCGTCCACCAAGTCTCACAAATATGCAAGAGTCAGTCTTGCATATCTGCTCCGCAAGCAATGCAATGCATCTGAGTGGACAAAACGCAAGATACACTTATGATCTTCTTGGACATCAATGATAATAAGTAGTATTTGCATTGAATTTCTTGTCCAAACCAAGGGCAGTTATAATAACTGGGAGGGAGAGGGGTGAGTTTTCCCAGAGAATCAATCATTCTGAGGAAGATTTGCTTTTTATACATATTTAATGTTCCAGACGTGTAGCTATGTTGCACTTTCTTTGAAAGGATGCAAAGGCAAATCTTTTTCTCTTTCATTGTGAAGAAAAGCAGCAAAAACTAATTGATGTCAAATAATTTTTCTAGAAGGTGATTCCTAAGGAAACCATTACAGTTTGTATGCATTTAATCCTTGATCTTTGCACTGTGTGAAAATAGATGAGTGTAAATCAGGAAAAGTCAATTACTCTGATTCTATTAAAAGGCAGAAAATCGAAAACTTGTTCAGAAAGAGTTCTGTTGAGAAATGTTTTATGTACTCAAAGTCAGAGCGTTCTCACAGACTTATCTGTGATGGTGGAAATGTCATGTTGCACTGTGCAATACAGCTATGACTCCTTAATGCTAGAAACATGAATAGTAGTATGACTGAGGGCCTGATTTTTAAATTTCATTTAATTTTTAATTATCTTAAATTTAAATTAAAGTGGTCACGCATGCCTAAGGTACTATATTGGACAGCACAGCCATACATTTTTAAACTTTAGTTATCTGAAACCCCACTTACCCAGAATTTCCCATTTCTGAACAAATGTTAATAGTGACAAAATAGCTGCATTTTGTGCTTTTACAAAAATTAGTTTTGTGTGGCTTTCATGTTAACTTTTCAGATGTTTGTTTTTAACAGCCTTTAAAGATGCTAAGTATCTCACATTAACAATACTGAAAACTGCAAAGTAAAGACAAATTTATTGCCATCTGAATAATATATGCTTTACGACTTCGCTAACATACCCCAGGAAAGCTTCCTCGTTGATCTTACATACATATTGATAGTTTCTGTTTTTATGTGAAACAGATCCTCAAGGGATCATTAAAATTAAAGATTTGTTTTTTTCCTCCACAAATGAAGTTATCTACCCAATAAATTCTGAACTCATTATAGTTGCAGGGGCGGGAGCAAGGTCCTCAGATGTATCTATTCCTGTGTGACATTCTGGACCTAGTGCGCACTGACATTGGTCAATTAATAGGAGTTTTAATAACACTATTATTTTCAGTTCTACTGAAAAATCAATATCTTAAGCTGAAATAAGCTAGGTGGCCTCAACACAGTGAGGCAACAACCGTTTTTCTGGAAGGGACTCCAGGCTGGTCCAGCATAATAGCATGACATGGTGTGACTGGTTTACCTGGTTATGTCCACAAAGAAGGCTGAAATCTATCCATGTAGAATATTTTTAGGGCCGATAGCTCTGTCATTCTTAAGGTCCAACAAAACAAATTTTTGTGACTTTCTTAGGCTCCAAACTCATCATTATTAGTTTTTGTTTTTTGTTGTTTTTTGTTGGGTTTTTTTGTTGTTGTTTTTTGCATTTGCTTTATTTCTAAACTTGTTCCTTTTTTCTTTCAATTTTTCTCTTCCTTCTTTACTCCAAGTCTCTCTTTATTTTTATTTTCTTCTCTGGTAAACTTCCTCCATCAGTGATTTCTCTCACTTCATTCATTTCATCTTCAAATATTTCAAGTGAGAGACTTCTATAGGGCATATGTTCATTCAATTTGAATAGGTTAATCATATTTTAAAATGGCCTTAGAATACATTAATTGATAGAAAAAGCGCAGCTCTTAAGAGTAGGAAATATAATGTCAAATACATTTTATGTCAAGTGCAGTTTATACACTGCAAATATGGAGATGGAATATTTTTGCATTGACACACACGGTCAATTTTAAAGTATGTCATTTCCACTCACTGTAAAAATAGCTTAATTATGCCAAAGTCCCTAGTGTGCCACATGCATTATAAGCTTAGCCTCGCTGCCCAGCCCTAGAAATTCTATTATAATATAGTAGTGATATGTGGAGGAGAGGAGATGCAAAATAAGTTTAATATGATCAGGAACCAAATCTTATAAATGCAGACACTAATTTATTATATAGAATTGTGAAGTTAGAGGGAATCTTAGAAATCATCATTTGACAGAGGAAAGAAGGGGACCCGGACATAGACCAAGTGACTTGTTCAAGGTCAGAATACAGTTAATGGGAGGACCCTAAGCCCATGCTACTATCAGAATCTTACACATATATTTCAACATAATTTGCCACATAAGTTAGGGAACACTAGACTAACAATGTCAATTGGTGTCAAATAATTTCCACATACTACACATGTCCAGTTGGCTTAAAAACAGTCAAGGGCAGTCAGGGAACTTTTAGTAATTGACAGTGTGAAAAGTCAGTCTGATTATTGCTGGAATGTTAGGATAGAGGCACCCTTGAACTCTATTTAGGTATATTTCCTTAACTATATCTACAAGGTGAGCAAAACCCAAGCAAATGCATGGACTCTAAGAATGGGGGAAAAATATGGCCCAAATCTTTTTTGCTGGCAACTTTTCTTTAAGAGTTCAGTTCTTTCTACCTCGGTGATCAGATTCCAAAGATTTCTGGGATAAAAAGTACTGAAATGTTCTCTTTGAAGAGAATGATGCAATCCTCCTAGTTGAGAAGGGTCTGCTGCCAGGTTTTGATTACTTGTTTGGGAGGCATCCTCGTCTCCTTGGTTATTTCATGGTCAAGCTTGTAGGGTGAGATATTGATCTCTATCTCCATGTATTAGCTGAGTAGGGCAGAGAAACACTGTTGACATTTGGGGCCAGATAATCCTGCATTGTGGTGGCTGTCTTGTGCATTGTGGGATGTTTAGCAACATCTCTAGCCTCTGAATGCCAGTAACATCTCTACCAGTTGTGACAACCAGAAATATCTCTGAGCATTGCCAAATGGTCCCCAAGGAGCAAAATCTCCCTAGCTGAGCACCACCGGGGCTGGAGAATGGAAATGAAGTAGCATTTGTATTGTGCTACTACGTTTCATATTACTCTGTGGATACTGGTGGCGCATCTGTGAACTGAACGAAAATGTCTCCTGCCCTCACCTAGTTTATAGATGGAGGCAGGCATTTAAGCAAGTGAATACACATAAATTATAAATTGTGACAAGTAAGTACTACGAGGAAACGAGTGAAGTCCACGGAGAATCTTCTCAGCTTGGATGGCCAAGAAAAGGGCTTTCTGGGAAAGTGTTAAAATCTGAAGAATGAGTGGGATTTATCTCAATGATTCATTGTGGAAAATCAGTTCCAGAAAAAGGGAAGTCCTAGAGCCTGGAAACAGCTTAATGCAATAAAGGGATCATAGAAGGTTAGATGACTGGAGAAGAATAAGTAAGGGGGACAGTGATGCAAGTTGAGGTTCAAGAGAGAATCAGGGCCATAATTTTACAGACTTCTGCATGTCATGAATTCATTTTAAATAAATAGAGAAGCTATTTCTGGTTGTCACAAGTTCTGAATGCTTGAGATGAAATGCATTAGATTCTATTGTCTTTAAGTACAGCATGCAAAAATCCAATGGTGGACCTTTGGGCTAACCTCGCAAAATCCATCTTTGCACTGAAAGTTAGACAGCCTTGTAAAACTGGCAATTCTGACTCTATCTGAAAGTTCAATAATTATTTTGTATGATCTATTGGGACAGAGGCAACATTATTCATGATCTCTCTTGATAGCCATTAATGCTCTCCCGATCACAGCCATTTCTAGAGACCAGGGCCAAGAGTCACTGGATGTACCTGGATTCTTTAGGTGGGAGGTTTTTAAGTTACCAGAATATTAATCCAAACTTCTGCTTTTCTTCATGGCCGCCTCATATGCCCCACTCTGCTCCTTTTCATACCTGACGCCATCTCCACATCTCAGTAAGGACTCTGCTCCTCGATTTTTCAAATTTAAAACAAGCTTTTAAATAGTCAGAGTTTACTTTATTCCCTTCTTATTTCTTATTTATTTTTTAGTTTGTTGTTAAGTTCCACGTTCAATTAGTGGAAAGTTGACATAAAAGAAAATTTTATGTGCTATATGTTTGTTTCATAGTTAAAATAAGAATGTGCACTCAATCTTTCAAGGGTTAATTCTTCAGACTCTGCCACAAAGTACAACTTGATTCTTGGTCACTTATGGAAAAGTATGATAGGTAAGCATAGCACTTTCCTTGCCATTTTGTGCAGGGGACAGGCATTTTTGATGATGAGGCGACATTTCTGATTATGTATGCATTGGCAGTGATGATTTATGGCACCTGCTTGTATCTGTTACATGAATGATGGGCTTGTAAGCCAAAAATAAAGCTACTGTTTTCATACCTGAGGCCTGAGAAGTGACAGTTTAGTGAAAGAACTGGGAAAAATAAAACTCTATAAAAATAACAAAGTAAACACAATGAACACTTATAGCCTGTTTCTTTAATATGTAGAAGAACGTATTATTTTCTACCTTGCATTATGTAATTTTGACACCTGTGTTTGCCCTCAGAGGCTATGGATGAAGCACTAGGTTCTACTCGTGGCATCTGATGTCTTCATCGAAACACAGTGCCTCACCTGGAGCTGGTCCTTAATGATTACATATTGAACAAATTACTTAGTATATGTAAATATCAACAGAATTAAGAAGGTACTACTTTTTAGCGGTTTTTTTGGGCATCATTTTTGTTGTGTTCCCTTTTTCAAAAACTCTTTTGCTGAAGGTTAAATGCTTTAGAATAATTTTAAAATAATTACTGTAATTAGGACATATAAATGAGCTTTTTATCCTGAAACATTAGGGTGCTATTTCTAGAAATTACATTGTACATTAAAATGGCAGTTTTGTGCTCTCCCATCTCTATTTAAGGGGAGGGGGGAGATGTGATTCTTAAATTCAGATGCCATGGTTGATTTATGCATGTCTGAGATATGAATTAAATTTCAGAGGTATGAAAGTTCCAAGTCACTTGGAAATTAAGTATGATCTTTTAAGCGATTTCAAGGGGATTCTTTTCTATGTATGAACACATAAAGTAAATCATAGCTGTAAACATTTATCTGGGTAACAAAATTATGATTTCATCTGTAAAGACAAATATAAGGTTGTGTTATGTGGATCAAATACTTCTTTTTCATATTATAAAATCAGAGTGTTGAAGAGAAAGCCTAGATTCATTCTATTTTTTTTTTTTCAAGAGACAAGGGAACTGTGATTCAGTGTCCATGAGGACTTGCTAACAGCCCTAAACTAGCATTTGGCAGAACTAGACATGTTTATGAAGTGGCATTTCAGCCCAGCCACCACCAAGGGCCCCAGGCATGAAAACTAACACAGGTGTACAGCTCCATGCTAACTGCCCATGTTCATAAGAGAGGAGCCTGAAATGAAGGGAGTTCTGTCACAGGACTGGCTGAATTTTGTGTCTGGATTCAGCAGTACAGGCCAGAAGGCTTGGAGGACTTTACTCGTGAGAATGGGCCAGGCCAAATCAGGTCGTCGGTCATGCTGCCCAGTGGGGAACAAAATCGTGGATGGAAGGATTCAGAGAATTGCTTGGCTAAATAGCACAGAGGATAATTCATATGTACAGCATCCATCTAAGCCTGATTCCTGATAATACCCTAATCTTCACTCTTAGTCTCAGCCTTTACTGAGAAGAAAGAAAAATTGGATGGTGGTAGAATAAGGCCAGAACTGAGAACTGAGAACTCGGGGTGCATGGTATTCCTTGTGAGGGACTCAGGACATGAAGGGAGTCAGATGAGGAAGCAGGTTTTGGGTCAGGATTGGGAGCTAAGAGATGTAGAAGCAGGACAAATATAAAAACTAACAATCACCAGTTGATTCTAGGAGGTGCCATCAGTCAGTTCTAGGAGACAAAAAGAAATGAGGCTGTGAGGGTCACTGTTTTTGTCTCAAAAGAACTGAAGGGGTCGCTGCCTG
>JAQQSQ010000743.1:0-13865 GCA_028627145.1 Eidolon dupreanum
TTTTTTTTTTTAAATATCTTTATGACCTGAGTATGTAAGAACTTTTCATATTAAAACACAAAACATAAACGAAAATACTGATAAACTCTACTACAAAGTAGCTACAAAATCTCTATGGGAAAAATACTGTATCCCAACAACAGATGAGAACTTAAAATCCTTTATTAAGCATTGATTTCCAACAATTAACATGAAAAACATCCAGAAGAATAAGGGAACAATTAAAATGGGTAGGTAAAAAAATGAGAACACAGTATTTTAACTAGGATGGCAAAGGGAACTTGTGGCCGGCCATATTAAAAACCTACATGTTAAAATTAACTTTTATTCATCAAAAGATAGCATAAAGAAGTGACAAAGCAAACTACAACTAAGACGTGATATTAGCAACACAACCAACAGAGAATTGTTAACTGTATTACATAAAAGTCTATAAAATCAGTTTAATTCAAATTTTTGTTAGGCAATGATACAAATAGGCATTTCATAGAATTTCACAGAACACTAAAATGTGTTTCAAGGGAAAAAAGACATAACCTCATTAATAATTAAAGAAATAGAACTAAAATACTACACACCAGATTGACAAAAATTAAGAAATTACTTAACTAAGTGTTAATGAGTATTTCAAACAGCAAAAGCTCTTGTGCACTATTGGTGAGAACATAAATTGAAACAAAATGTTGAAAAATAATCTAGTATTACCTAGTAAAATTTAACAGACTCTTCTTAGATATATACTCTCCAAAACTCGTGCATACATGCACCAAGAAATAAGTACAAAAACAGTCAAGGTAGCACTGCTCTTGAAGTCAAAAACTAAATGACCCAGATATCCACCAAAAGGAAGGAAGATAATTCAGGGCATTTTTTACAAAAGACTACTACATAACAATGAGTATTATACAACTACATACAAAAACATGGCTAATTATTTAAAATATTATTATTAAATTAAAACAGAAGTTATAGGAAACATTATATGGACATACTTTCATAAAACAAAAAAACACATACAGGACAGTATTTTTGTCGTATACATGACAAAAATCATACATGAAAAAACAAAACACACGGTAGACACTACCCACAAAAGGGTAAGAGGAGGATAAAAAGGAACAAATAAACATATGCAACAGTACTGGTAACATTCAATATTAATTAATTTCAAATATGAATTTTAAAAAGTCAATCCAAAAACATAGAAAACATAAAGAAAAGTTCTCCATGGTCCAAAAGTAATTATCCTTAAATTTCACACAATTCCTCCAAAATTTTATATATATTTGTTTTTTAATATTCACACAAAAAGAACATCTACAAAATATTTTTGCTAAAAACTAAACCTGAATTTGATCAAGCCTCATCTAACTGCAAATTTACAGGAAATATAAAGGAAATGAAGAACATTTGGAAGATAACATAGAGGTATACTCAGCAAAATCAAGTAAGTACAATTTTTGAAAATTGAAAAACTAGATGACCCAATTTCTCTAACAAAGAAAATCAAGAAAGGGAATAGGAAAGGTAAACTGATTTACAGATAAAGAGACTTAAAAGACATCAACCAAATCAACATGTTGCCTTTCCTTGATTCCTGATTCAGAAGGAAAAAAAAAAGTAAAAGACATTTTTGAGGCAACCAGGAAATTTTGACTGTTGGGGGGTTAGATGACATTAAAAAATTATTTTAAATTTTATTAGGTATGATAATGGCATCGTTGTCATCTTTAAGAGACTGTATCTTTTATGAAGATATACACAGAAGTATTTGAGAATATGATCTCTGAAAGTTCCTCTAATATTCTCCATTAGGAAGGAAAAAAAAGTGTAGAGATGGCCCTTGAATAATCAGGGGTTGGGGAACTGACCCACTTGTGCAGCCAAAATTCTACGTATAACTTTTGACTCCTCAAAAATGTTAAGTCTCTCAGTATCTAGGAATTTGTTCTAGGACCATCACTTGTGGATGCTCAGTTTCCCTATATAAAATGGCATAGGTTGATGCATATAGTCAGCCCTGCATCTGCAGACTCCTAACCATGGATCAAAAACGGTACAGGTAGTTACTGAAAAACTCCATGTGTAAGTGGACTTGCACAGTTCAAACCCGTGTTAAGGGTTAACTGTATTATTAAACTATTCACACACTTTCATTTATCTTCAAAGTTGTATAATAAAGTTTTAAAAATGAAAAAGATATAGATTAAAAAAACGTAAAAGACAAAAAATATTGTTAAAACATCCATACTACTCAAAGAAATCTACAGTCAATGTAAACTCTATCAAAATTCCAGTGTCATTTTTCATAGAGCTAGAACAATCAATCCTAAAATTTGTTTGAGATCACCAAGGACTCCAAAGAGCCAAAGCAATCTTGAGAACAAAGCTGGAGGCAGCACACTTCCTAATTTCAAACTATATTACAAAGCCACAGTAACCCAAACAGTATGGCACTGGCATAAAAACAGACACATAGATCAATGGAACAGAATAAAGAGTTCAAAAATAAACCCATGCATATATGGCCAATTAATTTACAAAACAAAAGAGGAAAGAAAATACAATGGAGAAAGGTAGTAACTTCAAAAAATGGTGCTGAGAAAACTAAACACCACATGTAGAAGAATTAAACTAGACCACTATTTTACACCATATACCAAAATCAACTCAAAATGAATTAAAGACTTAAATTTAAGACGTGAATCCATAAAACTCCTATAAAAAAAAAAAGCAGGTGGTAAGCTTCTTGGCACTGGTCTTGGCAATGATTCTTTGGATTTGACCTCAAAAGCAAAGACAACAAAAACAAATATAAACAATTAGGACTATATCAAACTAAAAAGCTTCTGTATGGTAATGGAAACCATCAACAAGATGGCAACCTAAGAAACAGAAGAAAATATCTGCAAATCATGTATTTGATGAGATTAATACCAAAAACATATTAAAAACTCATACAACTCAGAAATAAACAATGCAGCTTTAAAACAAAATGGACAGAGGAAGTGAATAGACATTTTTACAAAGACGACATACAGATGGCCAAGAGGTATAAGAAAAAGCGCTCAACATCACTAATCATCAAAGAAATGTCAATAAAAAACTACAATAAAAGACCATTTCACATGAATAGCTATTATCAAAAACAGAAGAAACAGTAACTGTTGGTGAGGATGCAGAAAAAAGGGTAGGCTTGTGCACTGTTGGTGGGAATATAAATTGGTGCAGCCACTATGAAAAACAGGAGGTGGTTGCTCAAATAATAATAATAATAATAATAATGAAAATAAGTACAATTATATTACCCTGCAATCTCAATTCAAGATATCTATCTGAAGGAAATAAAATTACTCTCTCAAAAAGATATCTGCACCACCATGTTCACTGCAGCATTATTTACAATAGCCAGGAAATAAATACAATCTAAGTGTCCTCTGACAGATGAATGGATAAAGAAAATGTGGTACATAAGTTAGAGTGGGCAGATAGCCAGATATGAGCAGGAAAGGAAGACACCCACAAGGGCACAATGTGGTTGCCATGAGCCCTGACAGGCCCTTAGAGGGGCTCAAAACCCACAAAATCCTGGCCTAGAAAGACAAGTGTTCTTCCCCACAAGAATACATATACAGACCAAGCCACATTTGTTTTTAACCTAACCCTACCCTCATTATTCAGCTGTTATAATAGTAAATTAGCAGTACGGTTGATGCTGTACACATCATGTACCTAATGCCATGACAGTTCAATAAGGACCACAAAAGGTAAGAAAAGGGGTGTCTCCCAAGTTCCAAGAAAAGTAACCTCCTTTCTCTGAAGAGACAACCCAGAACCATAAATATTCCACCCCCCGGTTAAGTCAGCAGATCAAGTCCCCACCCTGCAAGAAAAGCTGGGTAGCTCCCTCTTGAGCTTGCCAGCTCTCCTGTCTTAAGAATCTACTTTCCCTTTCAATAAACTTGAGCTGTCACTTCATTGCCTTCATTGTCTGTCCATGAATTTTTTCTCACAACACTGACAAGACCCTGGTTAACTGTCCCACGACAAATACACAGTGGAATATTATTCAGCGAAAGGAAATCCTGCCACTGAGACAGCATGGATGGGCCTTGAGGGCATTATGGTAAGCAAAGTCAGTCAAAGACAGAAAAACAGAAATACTGTATGTCACTTACATGTGGAACCAAACAAACAAACAAACTCATAGAAACAGAACAGACTGGTGGCCAGAGACAGGGGGTGGAGGGAAGGGCAGAATGGGCAAAATGGGTGGTGGAAAGGTGCTGTTATAAAATAAATGAGTCTTGGGGATGTAATGCACAGCGTAGTGACTATTAGTTAATAATATGTAATGTATATTTGAAAGTTGTCAAAAGTAAATCTTAAAAAGTTCTGAAAAACAATTCTAACTATGGTGGTGATAGAGGTTAACTAAACTTTTTCTGGTATTTATATGTAAACATATGTCAAATCATTATGTTATACACCTGAAATTAATACACTGTTATATGTCAGTTACATCTAATTAAAAAAATAGAAGTCTAAAAGTTAAAACCTATTTCCAAAAGTATCAACTGATCTTTCTTAATCTCAAATGTATTTTTAACAGGAAATTAAATGAGTCCAGGATCTAATTTTAAATGGGCCCCCCCAAAAATTTAATCTAGTGTGGGAAGAAAAAGAAAGATAAAAACAAAAATTAGTGAATTATGAAACAAAGAAATCTCATATGGTTCTTTAAAAACACCGGTAAAATAAGGTCTCTGAAAAGAGAAAGAAAAAGAAAGTAGAAATGTTCAATATCAGTAATGAAAAAGGAGAGAATTCAACGATGCTGTACTAATTCTGAGAAATCTGAAAGTAAAACATAATTTTCTAGAAAAGTACTAAATAACTGAATAAACCAATAACTTTGGAAGAAATCAAACTATCTGTCAAAGAAGTATCCCTCTTTCACACCCTACATATATATATATGGGGAAAAATGATGGGAAGCACATATAATGCTGCTTAGCTTTGGTAAAATTCCTGGTGATCTAATTTATTTCCCTTTTTGCATAAAGCACTTAATTCTCTGCATTAAGCCTGTCTTTTATAATTAGAGACTATATCATGGGGAAAAAAGGGGAAATTCTTCAAAGATAAATAGTTCTCTGCCTTTGAGCTCAAGCACTGCCATATTATTTTATTGATAAAGCAAATACAATGCTCTCCCAATTAACTTAGAAATTTAGTCCAATTAGAATCAAAACCCAAAAAATCTTCAAGGAAATTATCCAACTGATCTTAAAAGACATACAGTATACAGTAAATGCCAAGACACTTCTGAAGAACAAAGTTGTGAAATTCCAAGACTTACTGTGATGTTACACTAAATTAAGACACTGTGGTATTCATACAGAAATAGACTAACAATGAAACAGAACAGATAACCCAGAAACAGTTCCATGCACATATGGAAACCTGACAGCTGACACTGCAGATCAGAAGGAAAAAAAAAATAACTATTCAACTGAGTTGCATAAGGGAAAAATTATTAAAACTTTACCATACACTGCACAAAGATTAAGTTCCAAATAGACTGAGGCTCTAAATGTAAAAATCAAAACTTTTACTTTCAAAATAAAATCTACAATAATATAAAACTTTCAAATATTTTTTAAAACTAAAACATAAATGTGATGTTAAAACTTCCAACTGCTATTCCTCAATGTAAAAAAGCCACAGTCAGAAAGGAGTTATCTGTAGCATGTATAATTAACAAATTTTTAATATCCACAATACATAAAAACTCCTAGGAATCAATAAGAAAAAGACAAAAACTACATTAAAAAGAAAAATGGATAGACGATATGAATGGGCATTTAAAAGAAACGAAACATGAATGGTCAATTAACTAAGAAAATATAACATTAATACTCAGGGAATTCAAATTAAAACAAGATACCATTCACATAACCATTAAAAAGTTCAACAGTGTCAATTATCAGAGAGGATATGGAGAAACAGGAATGCTCATATACTGCTAACGGAGTATAAATTGGCAAAGCCACCTAGGGAAGCAACATGCCAATATCCATTCAACATGAAAACAGACAACCTATAATCCAGCAATTCTACTTCTAGAGAAACTCAAACTTTGACACAATGAAATATGCACAATGCTCATGGCAATTTGTAACAGGAAAAAATAACCTCGTAGTTGTCAACAAGGTAATGGTATATTCATATAATCATATACTATATGGCAATGAAAATGAATAAATTTAAACTATATATAAACATAGGTTAAGAAATAATCATTGAACATAAAAAAGCAAATTATAGAAGACACACAGCATGATAGCACATATATATCATTTAAACAAGTAAAACAAAACCATATATGCTGAAGATAAAAAATATAAATACATATAACGAAAGTATAGATAATTCCACAGAAGTGGGGGTGAGGTATATGCAAGGTGTTTATGTCCCCAAAATTCAAATGTTGAAGCCCTAAATCCCCAATGTGATGTTATTTGGACATGGGGCCTCTGGGAGGTAATTAGGGTTAGATGAAGTCCAATTTCCTATCACCAAAAATTCTACTTTTAAAGGCTCAAAGGAATCCTCCATAGCTCCTAATGCCATTAAATTGAACTGACTGTGTCCTACTCTTTTTTTCCGACTTCTTTTGGATTACACATCTTTACATTTCAATCACTCCATCCCCAATTATTTTAAAAGTTAGACACCCTATCCCTACTTTTACTGTGCTCACTCTTTTATTTTAAAATATAAAAACCTGATTCACTTTAGACTTAAAATTTCTACCCTCCAGAAAAGCATGGTTCAAAAGAAATGTAACATCAACAACACATGTAATCTTGTTTTTCAGCAGCCATATTTTAAAGTTAAAAGAAAAAGGTACTACAAATATATTTTATTTAACCCAATGTCATTTAAACGTATAAATATAAAAATTACATTTTTAATACTATGTCTTAAGAATGTGTGTACCTTACAATTAAGAGCAGACTAGCCACATGTGAAGTATTCAACCACCACATAGACTAATGGCTACCATAACTGACAACACAGCTTAAAATAATACTAGAACTCTAGTTACTGTGCCACTCTTACATGCTGTTATAATTTAGTATTTTTACTTCTATTTTTTAAACTCCCTATCAATCACTGCTTATATTTATTTTCTTATACATTCAGTATTTAAAATCTATCCACAGGCTTACCAATTTCTTGGTTAACCTTACTTCTACCTCAGACATTCTTTCTGGAGTCATTGGCCTTCTTACTGAAGTACAAGCTCTAAAAATTCCTATAGTGGGTCTGTTGATAAATTTTTTAAATTGCCTTTGTGGGGGGGGGGGCGGATTATTTCTAAAACAAACAAAAAAAGTCATTATTTTGCTCTCCTTAGGGATAAGTTAGTCAACTGTGCGATAACAGGTGGACAATTACTTTCATTCAATGCTCTGAAGATACTATTCCACTATCTTCTGGAGGCCCATGTTGCTGAAGAAACATTTTGTGTCTTTCCAGTTCATACTCCTTCTTAGGGAATCTAATTTTCTCCAGCTGCTTTAAAAATCTTCTCTGTGTCTTTAGTGTTCTGCTCTTTCACTAAGACGTATCTAGGTTTTCTTTTGCCTCTTAAATCTAAGAATTCATGTAGTTCATCCATTTTAGAAAATGTTCAGTCTTTAGCTTTTCAAATTTTGCTTCTCTATAATCTTTCATTTCTCTTTCTGGAACTCTAATTAGGTATTTGTAGAATTTAACTTCTTTTCTTCCATCTCTTTTAACCTATTTTCATCTCTTTTTTGTTCTGTGCTAAGTGCTAATTTTTATTTTTTAGTTCACTAATTTTCTCTTTAGTGCCATCTAACCAACTATTTTTAACCTGGCTTCCAGGCTCTCTTAAAAATTTATTTACTCATTTCTGTTAAAGTACTCTTTCCAAATCAGATTTACAAACTGAAGAACTACAATAATCACCATTATCATCTTTTGAGCACCTATGTGCCATTCTGTGCTCTTTCATAGGTTATTCCATCTAATCTTCAAAAAAACTTTTGAGGTAGTCTTACTAAGCCCATTTTAAAAATTGTGAAACTGAAACTCACAGGTTACCTTATTCAATGTTATAGGGGCCAGACTCTAGTCTGTTAATTCTAAATCACATGCTTTTAAGTTGACAAGACCTCCATTGAAAATACATTCTTGTCCACTATCAATAATTCCAATTTATGTTAAATTTTAATATTGTATTTTTATTATGTGCACTTTAAGATACACTTCTTTGTAGATATCTTTTAAGAATACTGAGGAACAGGTGTTTACTAAGGGACTATGACAAGCACAAACAAGGCAAATAAAAAGCTATTACAGGAAATATTCTTGGGAATACCACCACAGACATGCAAAAAAAAAAAATCGAACATCATATGTCTTCTAATGGAAAAACGTATCATCACTTATAAAATATTACCAAAACAGACAAAAAGAGAATCTGAAAGTCTCCAGGATCCAACTACCAACTGACAGTTATATGAAGAACATATTAAAATATATCAGTAGATGCAGACTGTGGGGGCAACTCTGTAAAACCAATAACCAGTCTTCTTCAAAAATAAAATGGAATTAAAAAACTCCGACGGGGATGAAAGAACTTTTATATTACAAGAAATTAAGAGGCATATCAATCTAGCATTGAACATGTTGATTTTTTTCTACCCTGATCCTGCCCACTTAAACAAAAAACCTTATAAAAAATACTATGACTTTTATGATACAATTGAAAATTTTAACACTGCGCATGATAACATTCAGTAATTGATGTTGTTTTGGTGTCCTAACAGCATTGTGGTTTTATTTCTTGAGAAGAGAAGAGAAGAGAAGAGAAGAGAAGAGAAGAGAAGAGAAGAGAAGGAGACGAGACGAGACGAGACGAGACGAGACGAGACGAGACGAGACGAGACGAGACGAGACACCGAGACCTTATCTGTTAAAGAGACCCACTGAAACATTTATGGATGAAACAATATATCTGGGATTTATCTTGAAATACAGGAGAAAAGTGGAGTATGAAAATTATAAGTTTTAGCAATGAGTTACTGGTTAATAACTGTTGAGAATGAATAGCAAATAATGGTTTATGATATTATTGTTTTTCTATGTTCAAAATTCACCATAGTAGTTATTTAAAAAAAAAATCATTGATCAAAAATGCATACCTGTCATGACTCTTTGTGATACTTTATTACTTTTGGAGTAAAAACATTACCTCACCACCTTAGTCCCTAAAGCAGTACAGCTAAAACTAAATTAAGAAAGCTATTAGTTTACCAACACATACAAACCATATAAGAGATTAAAATAGTTAACAATTACAGAGGCTTATAGTGCTCCATGTAATACCAAAGTTCATCTTTTTAGAGCTCAGTTTCCATATTCTAAAGACAGCAAGAAAATGAGCTACTTTTACGTATGGAAATGTACAGGTATACAGAAGAGTGCCTACCCACATGAAGTACAAATTCCATGACCTGCACCTGAGGCCTTCTACAACACACCTGCCACCCTATCTTTCTTCTCACACCCATAAATGACAAAGTATTCAGCACACTGCTCAATTGCTGTGAGTTTGTGCTAGCCAACAGAAACAATTTTGACCACATCATTCTCTCACCGTCTACAGGCACACCTCAAAGACGTTGCAGGTCGGGTTACGGACCACCGCAATAGTGAGTTGTAATCTTCGTAACATCTACGGGGTGCAATAAAGTGGAGCACATTAAAACAATGTATGCCTGTGCTGCTCGCCTCCTCTCCCAACCTATTTAAAAAGCACAGATTACAACCAACTACTTTCATGAAATCTACTCTGATCCTACTAACCAAAACTAATCTCTCCTACTGCACACATATGGCACTTGCTTGCGTGTAATTATCTCTTCAACTAGATGAGGTCCTAGAAGACCTAGCTCTCTTGGATCTCTGGCAAAAAAGTTTTGTAATAAATAAAATAAAAATAAATACAGCACTGTGGTATTTATCTTTTTATTGATAAATTGCTCACGAGATTATAAACACATTGAAGCCAAAGCCCCTTCTAGAGTCACTAAATATTTACTTAGTTTGTACTATTTATCATGTACTATTGGTATCAGAGGAACAATAAAATAAGGTCTGTGTCCTCAAGGAGCATCTATAGTCTCAGTGTTTTGAATCAATCACCAGTTTCTAACGAAGTACTGTCATTTAGGAGACACTATAAATGTCTGTAATCATGCAAATCTTCACTTCTTTAAAATGACTTTTTCCTTCTTTCTCCTTGATTCAAACTGGACTTGTACTCACTTGCTTCTTTTCTTTCCTTATCCTTCCACCTTTGCCCATACTGCATGTCCACTCCCTTAATCATTAAGCCCTTAGGACATCAGATTCTGGTCAGCATCGAACTTAGGAACAAAGCCTCAAGTCTGTTGACCACAAAAACAGAGTTTTTGTCAAACTAAAGATAATATCTTGACCTCAAGTGAGTTTCATCTTCAGACTCCTATAGGTGGAATGACCCTACTGGTCACAACCTCTTCAAATCAGACAGAACAACTCCATAAAGGATGAGGAACTGATGCAATGATCAACTGCCTCCCACCCTAGCACCGATCAATCAGTAGAGCCCAGGATCCCAACTCCCTTAGCTACCATGATATCCCCTAGAGGCCATCAAGGAGCTACACCTTTGAGTGTTAGCTCATC
The DNA here is from genome assembly GCA_028627145.1 of Eidolon dupreanum. Taxonomy (NCBI): domain Eukaryota; kingdom Metazoa; phylum Chordata; class Mammalia; order Chiroptera; family Pteropodidae; genus Eidolon; species Eidolon dupreanum. The sequence goes on from JAQQSQ010000743.1 coordinate 10,771, forward strand.
TGTGCCTTCAGGCCCGGTACCATTTCCTTAAATAAACCTTTTTTTCTGCAAACCCCTGTTCATGCCTCATTTGGCTTTGATGTGCACAAATGAATCCCCTTTAGTTTGGTAACAATTTGATTTCCTAATACAAATACTATAGCAAGCATTATGTAGCATTTTAAGAAAAATCAAAATCTAAAAACCCAACAGTTCTTAATAACATACCTATTATAAACAACCAGTTATGCTCAACTATTACAAAGTTAGGTTTAGTATTATTTCATTGTAATTACATAAAAAAAGCCAATGATGGTGACTTCAATATCCAAACCACAACTTAAATTATGCATTCAGCAATTTACAACCAGTGCTTTTACAATACTAATGAAATCCAACTTGAAAAAAGCTAACAACTTATTTTAACTAAGTTGTTTTTTTAACTGTTCAGTTATAAAGGCTTCTTTAGTTAACTTACTAAAAAAAAGAGAAACTGACACAAATTTCACCATTTTTAAAATTTGCATTCAAGAAGTTAACATTTTACCATATTGAGTACCATCTTGTATTTTTCTGCAATCATTTCATGCATTTGTCCTCCTAAACAATAGGTTCATTATTTTGCAAGGATTTCACACTGGCAAAATGATTAAGAGTACAGAAATGAAACCCTGAAGTTAATTATAAATTACAAAGGATGTAAAAAAATTTTTTAAAGAAATCCATCAAATTTCCATTCATTTTATAGTGTCACTGAGATAAACAAAAAGGAGTAAAATCAAGGAGATATGAATAACTACAGCAAATTTTATAAGAGTATTAAAAAATGAGATTTCAACATATCCTAAAGCTACAAAATTTGGGTATTCTATATGTAGTATAAATTACTTAACATTAACTGAGGATCTAGTTTGAAGAAAACCTTTTATGCATAATTGTACTTACTTTTCAAGTATCAGACAAATACATTATAGCATTTAATTCAAGTATACCTATACACCCAAAACTACACACACACACACACACACAATCAAAAAATAATAAACTGGAAGGAAAAAGGAACTACGATGTATTTGAATCAATTTTCTTTTCATATAGAGTTGTAACAAATGAGATAGACAATCGTTAAAATAGATCACATATACTAAGAGGCAGTTCAGAGGAAAATATAGTCAAAAATTTTATATCTCACCCGTTTCAAAATATAAATTACAAAACATTTTAAGCCTAAAATTAGCTGATGTTTTTAATTTTTATAAAACCCAGAAGTGGTTAGGGTGTGGAGAAACAGACACCCCCATACAGTTGTGGAAAACAAATTAGTAAAGTATCCTTTAGCACTGTTTTTCATAAACTGTAAATTTCATTTAACAAAGCATTTTGACTTCTATTTTATATATTTCCATGCTTTTTAAGAGTAATAATCAGACCAAAATGTCCATCAGTGCAGTAACTAAACTGTAGTGTATCCATACAACAAAGAATGAGGTAAATCTACAACCATATTATGTAATTAAAAAAAAACACGCTGACTTCTACTACCAATCAAGATGGTGTTACACGGGGCCAGACAGCCTTATTAAAATAAAAATAATAATAAAAAAAATTCACACAAAATATATAGAATGGTTTTCAAGGATGTTGGACATTAGACAATGATGGTCAATGAACCCTAAGCATCAGAAAACAAACAAGATGAGTCCATGATTGCCCCAGTTTACTCTCTTGAGACAAAATCCAGGCCATGAAACAGCTCAGATAGGGAAACCAGGCCAAACTTCGAAAACTTCTAGTTAAGAAAGAGTCAAGAGTCCAAAGAGACTAAAGCAACTAGCGTTTGTATGGCAGAGTACCAGAGAAGAACTGCACAGAGAGAATTGCAGAATCTGCAGAAAATCCTCCGAGTATTCAATGCACATACATAACTATGAAATGGGTAATGCAGAAAATATTTTAAAAAGATAACTGGTTGTTTAAACAAACAAAAAGAATAGAGAATTTATAACATATGCAAGAGTAAAATGTATAACAATAGCACAAAAGCCAAGAGGGGAGAAGTATTCTAATATTCAGATAATACATGTAAAGAGGCAAGAATACTCCTCAGAGAAGACTGTGATAAGTTAGAGATGTATGCTATAAATCCTAAAACAGCCAGTAACATAAGAAAACAAAGTCATAAGCTAATAAGCTAACAAGAGATAAAATGGAATAAAAAAATAATTTAAAAAAGCAGAAAACAAAAAAAGGGAACAAAGAACACAAGGGACAAATAGAAAATAAAAAGCAAAGTGGTAGTTTTAAAGCTAACTACCAAAAGAGGGTTTAAGATTGGATTTAAAATTCAAGACCCGACTTGATGTTATCCACAAGAAACATACTTTAAGGAAAAGGTTGAAAACAAAAGAATGGAAAAAGATATACCATGTGAACTCTATTCAAAAGAAAGATGAGATGACTATATTAATATCAGAAAAAGTAGATTTTAAAGCAAAGACTATTACCAAGGATAAAACTGGTCATAATAATAGGGCCAATGTATCAAGAGGACACAGTAATCCTAAATATATATGTACTCATTATAAAACCTGGGGGGGGGGGGTGAAATGCAAAAACTGTTATAACTCCAAAGAAAAACAGACAAATGTACAGTATAGGTGGAGATTTCAATATCCTGTTTTCAGCAAATGATAGAAAAGACAGAAAATCAGAAAGGTTATATTACTTGAACAGTATAAGTAAACATGACCTAACTGACATTTATAGAATATACCACTCAACAACAGCAGAATACACATCCCTATCAAGTGCAAATAAAACTAACAGAATATCAATTTGGACTATAAAACAAGTCTCAAATTTACAAAGGTTAAAGTCTTAAAATATGTTCTCTAGTCACAATGGAATTAAAAATAAAAGAAGTATATATGGGAAACTCCAAGTATTTGGAAATTAAATAACATACTTCTTAATAACTCATAGGTCAAAGAAATTAAAAGAATTAGAATGTATTTTGAACTAAATAAAGTATGTCAAAATTTGAAGGATGCCATAAAAGCAGTACTTAAACGAAATATACAGCAATATACATCTATATTGGAAAAAGTATCAAGTCA
>JAQQSQ010000744.1:0-13865 GCA_028627145.1 Eidolon dupreanum
GGGGCCCACGGGCGTGGGGTCCCGGTGTCCGGCCCGGCCTCCTGCACTGGCACAAGGTCCCCGAGTGGGACGGCCCTGTGTGAAAGGGCAGTGACGCGCACCTGCGATCGCGTGGCGTGCGTTTTGGTGTCAGGCCGGCGATCAGGTGGTGACGGCCCCTCCCGACCCGAGGCTCAGGGACACCCAGCTTGTTGGTTCCCGTGTGCGCGTGGGTTTCGGCCAATGTCCGCTGATCCCCGCCCTTGCGACGCTGGCAGCCCGTGGGGTGGCCAGGGACGCCTGGCCTGGAGCGCACCGCGCTTCCCAGAGGTGTGCCGTCACCCGGCGCCTGCCACTGCATGTCACCGAGCCCGCAGTGACCATCCCCGCCTCTGCTCTCGGTTCTCGGGCGGACGTCTGGAGGAGGGCCTGCAGCTCGAAGGATGTGGGCACCTCGGGGCCTCTCGACAAACGTCCCTGCCTCGCCCTGGGGAGCTGGTGCTCCCTGGGCCAGCAGCCGCTCCTCCTGAGTGTGGAGGGCGCTGAGGTGAGGACGTCCCACTGCGGCCACCTGGCGACGCCCTCTTGAGCGAGACACTGTCCTCCTCCCCAGGGCTCCAAGCGCATCCTGCGTTCCCACGAGATCGTGCTGCCCCCCAGTGGACAAGTGGAGACCGACCTGGCCCTGACCTTCTCGCTGCAGGTGGGCCCCGTCTGCAGCCCCAAGTAGCCGCAGCTGCCGGGTCGTTTCTTGTGCCATTCCCGTGGTAAAGGGGGACGGTGAGGCCGCAAACGCACGTCGCCATGTTAAGGCGCGTCGTCCACGGGGTGCGTGGACACTGTGCAGACCCCGGTGGGGTAGTGCGGGGTGTGCTAGCGGCGACCATGGCTCAGTTCAGACCAGGACACACCCCCAGAATGAAACGGAACTTTTTTGGAGTTCTTGGTCCAGGGCCCAGGTCCTCCCCACACCGACCCAAAGGGCTCGTTTCTCTTCGTGGTGAAGGCGGACGTGAGAGCCGGCGACTCCTCGGAGTCGACTCACGCTCTGAACGTTACACCGTGTTGAGTCCTGATCCGTTAAAGCTGCTCTTTCTTGCTGTAAGCGTGAGAGGCGGCGGCGGCGGTCCGGTGACGTCCAGGACAGGACAGCCCCACCCACTCTGTGCGCCCCGCAAAGCCACCTCTCCCGCCCTCGTGCGGGGCTCCCCGGGGGTGGATCGGGCCGTGGTGGGCACTCCGACCCCGGCTCTGCCGCCCAGCACTGCGCGTCTGGGGTTGGCGTTGTTTTTTCTTCTTGGAGGTGGGTTTGCGAAGCGTGCGGTTCGCCGTCTTTGAGCGTGTGGGTCCGTGAGCGGGAAGCAGCGAGCACAGGTGTGTGACCGCGTCTGCCCAGGTGCAGGACGCTCCCGTCACCCCACCTCAGAAATCAGAGTTCACGTGCAGACCTCGCGAAGAGCCAGTGACTGTGTGCGTCACGCACACGAGCGCCGCAGTCGTCAGAGCCCCTGCCACACCCCACACAGGTGGCCTGGCCGGCCCCGGCGCCCTGGGTGCCTCGGGGTGCACGGCCACTGTGAGGGCCCCGCAGCGCCCTCCACACACCGCACGCCCGCCACTGGTGCTTCAGGGTGGACGGGCCGTGGTGACCTGAGGAGGGCCTGGCCTCTGGGGGCACGTGGGCGGCCGCGGGGGGGGCCAGCGTGGACGGCAGCCGCGGCCCCTTCTCCTGCAGTACCCCCACTTCCTGAAGAGAGAAGGCAACAAGCTGCAGATCATGCTGCAGCGGAGGAAGCGCTACAAGAACCGGACCATCCTGGGCTACAAGACGCTGGCCGTGGGCGCCATCAGCATGGCCGAGGTGAGGCGGCCGGCGGGCCGGGCACCAGCGCCTGCCCCTCGGCCGAGGGCCACTTTGCCCGAGTGGGTACGACGTGTCCAGCAGGGCTGCAGCCGGCACGGGGGCCACCCAGGCGCGTGGCATGTGGGGGGCTCGGTGGCGTGACGTTGAAGCCCCCCGGGGAGGAAGTGGGGGAGCTGTGTGGACACGGAACCGAGCCGCGGCACCAGCTGTGCTCGGGGCCCTGGCGCCGGGTGGCTGGTTTTGGGGTGCGGGAGGAGGCAGCCCCCAGGCCGAGGAGCTCTGGTCCCTGGTGTCCCTCGTGCCTCAGGGCCCTCACTGTCACGGGCTGAGTTCAGGGCGTCGGGGCCGTGGAGTTCTGGGTGCCCACCTGGTGCAGGGCTGGGCAGGGCCGTAGGCGGGTGGCCAGTCCCATGGTCCTCAGACACGTGGTCAGGTCCCATGGCCAGTGGCCGTGTCTGGGAGCTGCCACCTGCACGTGGTGTGCTGCCATTGTGGCCCCCAGCTGTGGCTGCGCCCTCCTGGTGTGCCCGCCTGGCCCGCGCCCCCGTGTCCTCCCGCCCCGTGGTCTCTGGAACGTGCCGTCCCCCAGGTGATGCAGCGCCCCCCCGAGGGCGGCCAGGTGCTGAGCCTGTGCAGCAGCGTCAAGGACGCGCCAGCCAAGGTGGCCGAGATCTGGGTCTTCTCCCTGTCCAGCCAGCCCATCGACCACGAGGACAGTGCCATGCAGGCTGGCGCCAAGGCCAAGTCCGCAGGTCAGCGCAGCCGCGGCCCTGCCCGCTCCCTGCCCCTCGCCACCTCCCAGCCCCCGCCCCGGGGGTCTGAGCCGCGGGGACGGGTGAGGGTCCCTCGCGCTGTGGTGGGGGCTGGGCTGCGGGGCGTCCCAGCCCTGCCGTGGACACCACTGGTAGGCGGAGGTCATGGGGTCGATCGCGGCGCCCCCTGGGCCGGAACGTGGGTCCTGGCGTGGCGGTCGCCACCATCACGGGCGGGCTCGCTGTCCCCCGAGGTGATGGCGGGAGACCCAGGCTGAGCCGCATGCTGGGCGGGAGGGGGCGCCGTGGGGGAGGGGCGCGTGGCGGTGACCCCCGGGTTGCTGCCTCGTTACCGGGACGCCGGTCGGAACCTGGAGGCGCCGCCCCTTCCGTGTGCTCCCCCCGCAGATAACTACTCCGAGGAGGAGTACGAGAGCTTCTCCTCCGAGCAGGAGGCCAGTGACGACGCCGCGCAGGGCCAGGTGCGCCCCCAGCTGTGCCGGCCCCGCCGGGATCCCCGCGGCCGGCCCGGGACCCTCCAGAGCCGCCGTCAGCGGGGGTGGGGCGGGGTGGGGGCTGGGAGCCGGGCCCCAAGGTGGCGCCCCGATTCCCGGCAGTTCCTCGGGGAAACCCCTCTGTCAGCCCCTGGGAGGGGGCCGCCCTGGGAGGCGTTGTCCTGTGGGCCGGCCTCAGGCGCGTGTCCCCGCAGGACCTGGATGAGGACGACTTCGACGTGGGGAAGCCCCGGAAGCCGCGGTGCTCGGCCGTGCGGGCGGCGTCCATGACCCGGGTCGGTGGGCCGGCTTCGCCAGCGCTGGAGAGGGTGGGCGTGGGGCGCCCCCCCCCCGTGGCCTCGCCCAGCCGCCACCTCTGCCCCTAGAGACAGCGGGAGGTGGGGCCGCGAGGCGCTCGGCCACTGTCAGCTAGAGCCAGGCGGGGTGTCCCCGTTCCAACCCCAGGCCACTGCCACCGGCCCAGAGGGCAGCGGACCAAGCAGGGTGGCCGCCTTCCTGCCCAGGTCACTTTAAGAGCAGAGATGGAGGCTGCCCCACCCCCACCGCGCCCAGACGCGCCCTGTGCACAGCCGGCTGGGGTTTCTGTTCAGCCTCTAGCCGGCCAGGCACGGTGGCCCAGGGGCTTGGCCGCGCTGTCAGGCTTCCCCAGGCGGAAAGCCCCCGGCAGAAGCCTCGGCCCATCACACGAGGTCTCCCTCTGGGCACCAGAGCTCCTCGGACAGCTGCTCCCCGAGAGCTGGCCACCGCCCCAGACCAGGCCAGCACGCTGGGTGGGCGGCCAGGGAGGCCCTGGTGCTGCTGGCCGCGGGCACAGCCCAGAAACCGCCACCCCCTCCCCCGGCAGCCCCGGACAGAGAGCGTCTGCCCCGCGAAGCAGCCCCCACGGCCCTGGCGGCTCCTGTCCCAGCCTCCGTGGAGGGGGAGGCCGGCCCCCTTTCATAGGGCTCCCCGCTTCTGCCCACCCGCCATGGCTCAGAGGCCAGCGGCCCAGGGCGGCACCGGCAGCAGATGCAGCTGGGCTCTCCACTGAGCCCCTGCCACCCGTGCCACCCCCAGGTCCTGTGGGGGGGGTTGACCCAGGCATTTGCCCCAAGGCTTCTGGGAGAGCTGAGGAGCGGGCCCCCGGCCTCTCTGGTCCCCTGGGCCAGGTCCTCCTGGTCGGCTTCCCAGCCGCGGTTTGAAACGCCCGTGACGACGCTCGTTGTTAAGCGTCTGAGGGCCTCATTGGAGCCCGCGAGAACGCGCAGCCCTCCCGAGGGGGCTGCCATGTGACGCTGGCTGTCCGCTGTCCTGCAGCAACAGAACTTCAAGCAGAAAGTGGTGGCCCTGCTGCGCAGGTTTAAGGTGTCGGACGAGGTGAGCGAGCCGCCTGCCCCGTCCCCGTCCCCGTCCGCCCCTCCCCACACCCTGTTCCTCTACGCCTCTCCCCAACCCTGTCCCCACTTCCACGCCCGTCCCCGTCCCTGAGCCCCTGTCCCCACCCCAGGGATACCTCAAAGGTCTGGTCTGGTAGAGGCTCCAGGAGACCACCCACTGTGCTTCGCCTGGGTGGACGAGCATGGCTCCTCCTTTGGGGGTGTGACCACGGGTTTTGTGTTGTGTGTTTTTTTATGAATCAACTTTTTAGAGCAGTTTTAGGTTCACGGCAAAATCCGGCAGGAAGGGCAGAGGCGCCGTATGCCCCCCACAGCCAACACCACGTGTTCTCAAAGTTCCTGCTGTTAGCGTTTGTGTTATGATGAGTTTGTATAACTCTTATAACCGGAAGAAAAATACCGTTTTTTTTTTAACGTGCTCAGAGGAAAATTAGCCCCAGATTCAGGACCTACCTGGCAGAGGTGGCATCTAAGTGTGTGAGCTCCAAGCGTCCCGGCGTGGCTGTCACATGGGCATGGCAGCCAGCAGTGAGCCAAGCTGCATGGGGACCGTGGCTGTGCGTCCACACCCAGGACAGCCACGTCCTCAGCCGTGGCGGGGGCAGTGCCTGACCGGGCACCGGGCTCCCCAGACATACCTGGCGCAATTCCTGTCACAGCCCCAGCTGCCTTTTCGGAGAGATCAACCAGCTAGTCCCCAAGCTTAAGAAATGCAGGGGACCCGGAATAAGCAGACCAACCCGGGGGAACAGTGTTGGCGAGCTCAGGGGGTCTGACCTCGCCGCTCACCTCAGGGAGACAGTGGGAGTCAGTGGAACGGGGCTGACCCCAGGCATAAGTCTTGAGTACATGAGGACGATCGACTTTGACGAGGACGCTGAGGCCGTTTCATGGGGAAACAGCTTTTTTAGCAAATAGCGACGGAACAGCTCAGTAACCACATGCAAAGGACTGAATCTGTCTGCACCTGCATGAAAACCAACACGAAACGGTTCCAAGACCTAAACGTAAGAGCTGAAACTGGACTCTCGGGTGTAAACACAAGAGTTGGCCTCTGTGACCTGGAGTCTGACGGGTCTCTCGGACGCAACACCAGAAGCGCAAGTGAGCAGCGAAGTCCGGGCAAGTGGGCCTGCTCCGGGGTTTGACGCTTCTGCGCCCCACGCAGCACCGTCGAGGAAACGAGGAAACGGAGCGGCCGCCCGCAGGCGGGGAGGACGTGTGTGCCGGGTGCCGTGCCGGGTGCCGGGCTGGGAAGGGGCGTGCATCCGGAACGTGCAGAGGACAGGCACGGCGCCAGAGGGCAGCGCTGAGCAACTGGGCAACCAGACGTTTTCTCCAGAGGATGCACACAGCCCGTCAGCCCAGGAAGAGACGCCTGGTGTCACCAGTCATAGCAAAATGCAGACCAGAGCCAGCGAGACGCCGGGGCCGTGACGTAGGCCGACGGGGTGGGAAACAGCCAGCAGTCCCTTGGAAAGTTAAACACACGGTCGCCTTGCCGGTGTTTGCCCACGAGAGGCGTGAGCACGTCCACACGAGGATGGACAGTCACAGAAGCTTTGCCGACACGGGCTCCTCCGTTCTGGGGCGCCGGGGACTCTGCTGTTGGCAGACACAGCGGGATGGCCCCTCAGCCCCGGGTGCCGGGTGACAAGCCCGACAGGCTTGTGCCACGTGGCTCCATCCGTGTGACCTGGCAATGGCCGAGCACAGGAGAGTCACCTCAGGGTGGCCGGGGAGCAGGGGAGGGGACTGTGAGGGAGAGGGGCATCCTATGTGGTGGCCCACGGTGGCACGCGCCTGTCGCAGACGGGCGCCGCGTGTTGACGTTTGCTCCAGCGGGGACACCGGGGCCGGCGCCTGCTGACGGGGCCGGGCTGCGGGGTGGCCGGAGGAGGGGTGCCTGGCGGCTCTGCACCCCTCCCGCCCGCCCCGCGGACGTCCCTTCCCCGGCCTGGGCCAGCCTCACGGTCTGACCGCCGCAGGTCCTGGATTCGGAGCAGGACCCCGCGGAGCATGTCCCCGAGGTGGAGGAGGACCTGGACCTGCTGTACGACACCCTGGACGTGGAGAACCCCAGCGACAGCGGCCCTGACCTGGAGGACGACGACAGCGTCCTCAGCACCCCCAAGCCCAAGCTCAGGTGGGGGCGTGCCCGGGTGCTGGGGGCCAGCGCGGGGGTCAGACGCGGCTCCCGGCGGGCGTCCGGGCCCGTGCTGCCTGAGGGGGACGCTCAGGAGCACAATTCAGGGATCCCGACCCGGAGGCTGGGTACGGGCCGCGATCGGGCCCACCCAGGGTGCCGGCTGGGTGGGGCGGGGCGCCCGGCCGCGGGACGGGACCAGTGAGTCCAAGGCCATGGCACTGCTGTCTGGCAGGGGGATGGGTGCGCTGGGAACGGCTTGGTGTCCCTGTCCCAGCCACCTGTTCCCAGGGAGAGGCTGGGGGTCCAGAGGAGAGGTTCTCAGGTCCGGGGGTGAGGCCCAGCCATCTAAGGCCCCTTGAACCTGTCAGTCCCTCCACTCTCCACGTGGCCCTGTCTGCTCGGGCGGGACGTTTGGCCTGGTCGGCCAGGATCTCACCAACGGCGCCCTCAGTGTGCTGTTTAGGGTGTTCTGTGTCCCTACAAGCTGGCCAGGGTCCCACGGCCCCCCAGAGGCACCCCTGCAGGCCTGGGGTGGAGCTGTCACCTGTGCCATCCCGACCCGCCCCAGCTCAGGCTGTGAGTGGCAGGGCTTCAGGGACGTGGGTGCCGGCCGGTCGCAGCGGCCAGAGGAGCTGGGAGGGGGCTCAGCGTCCTCTCCTGTGCCCTGATTCTTGAGGGTGGGGGCCAGCCAGGCCCAGTGGCCACACCGGGTGGAGAGGGTCCTGGAGACTGACCTCCGTCCCCACACGCAGGCCATACTTCGAAGGCCTGTCACACTCCAGCTCGCAGACGGAGGTCGGCAGCACCCACAGTGCCCGGAGCCAGAAGGAGCCTCCAAGTCCGGTGAGTGGCTGGGCCAGGCAGCCCCGTACCCCCTGGGGCCCGCCACCCCAGTCTTAGTCACTCGGTGTCACTCACAAGCTGGTGCGGGACAAAGCAAAGCTGATGCTTCCTGGCTTTGTGGTGTGGCCCGTGTCCGCCTGCCAGCGTCAGGTGACCGCTGCGAGGCAGCCCGAGACCCCCAGCCCAGGAAGCCCCGGCCAGTGTCCCTGGGCCGCGCCCCAGCCCAGCACCCCCTGCCCGGAGGGGGGCCGGCCCTGGCGCTGCTCTGAGCGCACCGCGATTCCCATCTCCCCGCAGGCCGACGTGCCCGAGAAGACACGGGCTCTGGGCGCCAGGCAGCCGAGCGACGGTGTCCCTGACTCGGCCCACGTAAGCAGGCACGGGCCAGCTCGCTCCGCCCACAGGGGCCCACGTGCGCGCTGCCCCCAGGGCTCGGGCCCGAGGTCGGGGCTCGACACTCCGGCCCCCCTGGTCGAACGCCAGTACCTGTGTGCAGAACCAGCATGAGGGCCCCTGGTCCCCCCCACGGGGCAGTCAAGGCCCCGGGGTCCCCTGGTGGAAAGCGGGTGTTCCCTGCTGTGCTGTCGGGGACAGGCCAATGACACGTGGGTCCTGCAGGCCTCGGGGGGGGGGGTCTCGAGGGAGCGTCCAGGGACAGCACTGCTGCCGGTCCCCCTGGGCCCCTGCAGCGTGTCCACCCGTGGGCAGCTGCCCGCCCAAAGGAGGCCTGAATACTGCCCCCCAGACCGGGGCTCCCTCCCTCGGGTGCTGCGGACACCCCCACAGCCCGTTCCCTCCCTGGCAGGGCACGCCCCCCCCGGGGGAGACCCCGGCAGCACCCGAGGACAGCCCAGAGGTGGAGACACCCTCCCTGGACCTGTTCACCGAGAAGCTGCCGCCCAGCGGGCGTGTCACCAAGACTGAGTCCCTCGTCATCCCCTCCACCAGGTGACAGGCCGCCTGGGGAGGCTGTCGGCTGGGCAGTGCCCGTGGGGGGCGGGGCCCACCGTGGAGCGTGGCGTCCTGGTGTCCCTGGGGCAGCCGGAGGCCCACGGTGGCCCCTCGGCCCCACGGGCACTGGCTGCTGGCAGGTCTCACGGTGCTGAGGTGTAGCCGCCTGTCCGAGGGTGGTGCGGGTCCCCGTCGGCCACGCCTCGCGTTTTCCTGGCCAGGCCCCCTAAGCCGGCGTCCCCAGGGCCAGTGCCCTTGTGAGGTGCCATCTGCTTCCAGAGCGCCAGGCAGCCTGTGGGCTGGGTGCCGTGGGGCCAGGCTCTGGGGTGGACACTGCTGCCGTGTCCTGCGGGGTCGTGGGCTCTGCGTGGCCCTGGCCCAGCTGCCCATGAGGCAGCACTGGCCGTCCCGGGCCACCCTGCCCCAGCCTGTCCTGGGCCCGCAGGTCGGAGGGCAAGCAGGCCGGCCGCCGGGGCCGGAGCACGTCGCTGAAGGAGCGGCAGCCGGCGCGGCCACAGAACGAGCGTGCCAACAGCCTGGACAACGAGCGCTGCCCGGACACGCGGAGCCAGCTGCAGGTGGGCCCCGGAGGCCGGCGGGCGGGCAGGCCCAGGGCGGGGGCCGGCGGGGGCCGGGCAACATGCCGCCTGCCGCACCCGCGCCCCCGGTCCCGGGCAGCCCGGCCCCGTGGGCGGTGAGGGCCCCACGGAGCCTTCGGCCTGGCGGTCGCCGTCCAGCGCTGAGCCCTGCGGGGCGCAGGCGGCCACTCGGGCATGGGCGGGGGCACCACGCCCGCCCCCCGGTGTGGACGCCCCACGTCTGTGGCCGCCCCACATCCGCAGATCCCCAGGAAGACGGTGTACGACCAGCTGAACCACATCCTCGTCTCCGACGACCAGCTCCCCGAACACATCATCCTCGTCAACACGTCCGACTGGCAGGGGCAGGTGGGGGCCGGCGTCCTCCCGACAGGGTGGGGGGCGTGGGGGGCCCCGAGGCCCACCACCCGCTCTCGCCCCTAGTTCCTCTCGGAAGTCCTGCAGCGCCACACGCTCCCCGTGGTGTGCACCTGCTCCGCGGCCGACGTCCAGGCGGCCTTCAGCACCATCGTCTCCCGCATACAGAGATAGTGAGTCCCCCGGCGCGTGGCGTTGCCGCGTGACCCCGCCCGGCTCCCCGCGCCCCAGCCTCGTCCCGGCTCTGCCCCGCGCTGCGGGCAGGCCCTGGGCACCCCGACCACCCGCAGGCTCCGTCTCCCAGGTCTGGGCAGGGGGCCCCGCCGCTCCCCCGGGTCGTGACCGCCCCGAGTTCAGGGCGTGCGGTGCAGGGCTCAGCCCTGGGCGGCCGGGTGGGGCTCCCGGCCGGGCCGGCTCCCTGAGGTGTCTCGTCTCCCGTCCTGCCGCGGACGCAGCTGCAACTGCAACTCACAGCCGCCGCCGCCCGTGAAGATCGCGGTGGCCGGCGCGCAGCACTACCTCAGCGCCGTGCTGCGGCTGTTCGTGGAGCAGCTGTCCCACAAGACCCCCGACTGGCTGGGCTACATGCGCTTCCTGGTCATCCCGCTGGGTGAGCGCCCCAGTGCGGCGCGGTCGCCCCCAGGGGCCCCTGGAGTGCCACCGGGGGCCCTGCGCGTGCTGGCCCGCCCAGAGAATCGGGGCGCAGGCGGGTTGGTTACCCTCCCTTGGGCGGCCGGATCCCCGTGTCGCTGAGCTCCGCTCAGCATCCAGTCTCCACGGTCCATTTTGCTGCCAGCGCGTGCACCTGGCCGGCTCCTGGGGAGTGCGGGTCCGGGGAGACGCCCCCGCGGGACCCCTCGCTGCCCGGTCTGCCCTGCTCGGCCGGTGCGGGGTGGGGGGGCCGCCCCTGACGCTGACGCCGCCCGCAGGCTCGCACCCGGTGGCCAGGTACCTGGGCTCCGTGGACTACCGCTACAACAACTTCTTCCAGGACCTGGCCTGGCGGGACCTGTTCAACAAGCTGGAGGCCCAGAGCGCCGGTGAGCCCCGGCTCGCGGGGCACGGCGCCCGCCGGGGGAGGGGCAGGCGTCTCCCAAAGCTCGGCCGGCCACCCACCCCTCTCCCGCGGCTGCGCCTGAGTGCCTGGGTGGGGGGCAATGGACAGGGCTGGGTCGCCCCGGCCGCACATGTCCCCCTGCCCACCGCGAGCCACGCAGCCTATCGGTGTCCGGGGTCTGGGCTTCAGGAGGCAGGGCTGAGGCCCGGGGCAGGGGGCTGTCAGCGTTGGGGAAGACGTGGCTGCCCTTGCCTGGGGCCCTGTGAAGGTGGTGGGCACAGGAACCCCGTGGCTGCCCCCCAGAAGACCACCGCTGCTGGGCGGCCTCAGGAAGCTGACGTGCAGCGGGGCCCCACCCCCTCAGCCCCTCACAGCCCCCCACAGCCCCCCTCACAGCCCCCCTCACAGCCCCTTACCACCCCCTGCAGCCCAGGACACACCGGACATCGTGTCCAGAGTCACGCAGTACATTGCAGGGGCCAACTGTGCCCACCAGCTGCCCATCGCAGAGGCCATGCTGACCTACAAGCAGAAGAGGTACCCCTGGGGCACGGGCCGGGGCGGGCACGGGGGTGGCGAGGGGGCCCCAGTCCCACGCTGCACCGTGTCCCTCTCGGCTGCCCGTGTCCTGGCCGTGGGGCTCAGGTGACGGCCACCAGGGGCAGTCCTGGCAGGAAGCTGGGCTGGGCCGCGTCCTGGCTCCGGCTGCGGGACCTTCCCTGCCACCAGCGGGGCTCAGGGACGCCGCTCGCGTCCTCGCTCTGCTTTTGCATGTGCTGACGTGTCCCGTGATGAGAGTTAGGAGAGCACCAGCCTGGCCTGGCCCCCAGCAGCGACCCGCACGCGCCCCGACAGCCAGGCCTGGTGGGGGGCACGTCATCACTGTGCCCAGGGCAGGGCGGGTGTCCGGCGCCGGGGGGGCCAGGCCTCCGACTCGGCAGGTCCCCTGGGGCGGCTGGGTGGCCCGGGGGCCGGTCGCAAAGCGAAGCGTCTCTGCGCTGCCTGGGCTCCAGGCGTCTTCGCCACCGCGGCAGACGGCAGACGGCAGATGGAGGCCCAGTGTCACGCGGGGGCCCGGCCGGGCAGTCCCCTGAGGGCACGCCCCCCCCCGCCCTCGGTGCCGGGGCCTCTGCGGGCCGAGCGTGCGGTAACCTTTCTGTTTTCTCTCTTGGTGGCTTTCTGAAAAGGAAAAAGAACTTTCATTTTGACTTCACCCTCAGGTACCAGTGTCCGGGCCCGTGCCCCTTCTGTCCCCAGGCTGGTCTTAGGGCTGTTTAGCAGTGTCAGCAGGTGGGGTGCGTCCCCAGGCCCGCACCGCAGACCCACGTCCCCTCTGCCCGCCTCCCCGCCAGCACGCCAGGCGGGCCCTGTCTCTGGCGAGCAGCCCACCCTGTCCCGGCCCCACCCCGTGCTCACGGGCCACGTTACCCGCAGCCCGCTGTCCTCTGCTGTCCAGGAGTTTGGTGTGAGAAGCGCTGGCCCCTCGGGGGAGTGAGGGTGTGTCCGAGGTCACGTGTGGCACTGCCTCATGACTTAGGGGCAGGTGCCGCTGGCCACTGACCACTGATGCCACAGTGGCCGTGTGTGGGCTTTGCTCCCACGTGGGGGTCAGAAGCCCAGTGCCCCTGGGTAGGGGACGGCACAGGTGCCACAGCCGTCAGTGCCCCCGCTCACAGGCCGTCCCCGGCGAAGTGTAGTGTCCTGCCGGGACGGGCCAGACCCTGAGACCCCGACACGTGGGTCAGGGGCCATTCGTGCCCAGCTGTCCCCACCCCCTGAAGACTGGGGAGCCAGACTCTGGGCGCCACAGACCCGCCCTTCACACGGGCGTCTCGTCCCTGTCCCCCCGGGCACCCTCCGCCCTAGGCCTTGGGCTGTTTGCTATCCTGGGGAGTCACCCCCCAGGGTGGGGTCATTGGTCCTAGCTGGCCTCCTTGCTGGGCCCTGGGACAGACCAGGAGGCGAGTCTGAGCCTCCACGACCACCCTGCTAAACAGGCCCTAGCGGGTTGAGCAAGACCAGCCGCGTGCGCCCCCTGCCGCCCGAGCTGCCCGGCCTGTGGTGGCCGCTCCCACTCACCATGTGTGAGCGCGTGCGTGAGCGTGTGTGCGTGAGCATGTGCATGAGTGCGTGTGAGCTCTGTGTGTGACCGTGTGTGTGAGTGCCATGTGTGAGCACCACGTGTGAGCATGTGTGACCACATGCATGAGTGCCATGTGTGAGCGCTGTGTGTGAGCGCATGTGTGAGCACGTATGAGTGCGTGGCTGAGTGCTGTGTCAGTGCCGTGTGTGAGCGCCACGTGTGAGCGTTTGTGAGCGTGCGTGAGTGTGTGTGTGAGTGCGTGGCTGAGCGCTGTGCGTCAGTGCCATGTGTGAGCGCCAATTGTGAGCGCGTGTGTGTGTGAGCGCCACTTGTGAGCATGTGTGTGAGCGTGCGTGAGCGCAGTGTGTGAGCACGTGTGAGCGTCTGTGACCGTTGCGTGTGAGCTCCGTGTGTGAGCGCCTGTTGCATGCCGCATCGCCTGGCCCCGCCTTCTCGTCTCTCCCCCGGGGGACTCGTCTAAGCAGTGAGCCAGGGCGTCCGGGGACCCCGACCCTCCCTCTGTGCCCCCCTCCTCGCCTTCGCGTTACAGCGGTGACACCGGCACCCGGGGATGGCGTGTGGGCTCCGAAAGCCCAGGACAGAGCCCCTTGAACGCCCCCCATGCCGGCCGCCTGCGGAGCCCGGGCCAGGAGGTCAGCAGGTCAGCCTCTGCCCGCTGTGACAGAACGGCTGTCCACCCAGGAGGCCCGGGAGAGGGCGGGCGCAGCCCTCCCGGCTCCCGTGCAGGGTGGGTCCTGTTTAGCAGCACCCAGTTCCCGGCCTGAGGCCAGCCCCGCCTGCCACGTGCAGCTCCCCGCCCTGGTCTGGCCCCCGCACCCCAAGCCCCTGATGTGGGCGTGCTGCTAATGCGCACGGGTGTCGTGGGCCAGACCCTGGGCCCTAAGTCAGGGGGTGGCCGTCCCCACCAAGGACACGTGTGTCCCCCTCCGTACCCAGGGTCTGGGTCGAGGGGTCTCAGTGGCAAGCTGGTGTCACCCCTGTCACGCTGGGCACGTCGGGGCGCTGGCTGTTGTCTGCATGGCCCAGACGCGCAGCTTGGCTTTGAGAGCTCCGGCAATGCCCTGCGCCCCGCATTTCCCGCCTGGGCCCCCGAGGCCCTCGTCCGCCTCCCTGCGTGCCGCTCGTGGGGAGGGTCGTGGGGACAGTGGCTCGCTGAGGTGAGCGGCCCTGTGGGCTGGAGCTCAGAGGACCGCCCGCCTCCTCCTGCCCGCTGGCGTCTGGGCACAGGACCCAATGGAAAAGGGGGGCCCCCCTCCAGCTGGCCCCCGCAGAGGGGGGAGGCTGGCAGTGTGGCCGTTTCCGACAGCACAGAGCGAACC
>JAQQSQ010000745.1:0-13861 GCA_028627145.1 Eidolon dupreanum
TGGTACACCTCATTCAAGAAACACTCCAGGGGATTCCTGAGGTCCCTCCCTGTATAACTTCAGTTACCTTAGAAAGGTTAGTTGGCTGACGAGCAGCCATCCTAATTCCCCCAATTAGAATCTGGTGGTACCGATCTAATGCCATTCTCCCTGCCTGAGAATTCTGTCCCCAGTCTGAGCGGGTGGAGGGAAATTCCTCCTCAATCTGTTCTCCTGCTTCCTCACCTCTCCTTCCTCCCGCAGCTATCTTTTGTGTTTCAGTCCAAACACATCCATGTTCTTCCTCGGTGAAGGGGATAATTAAAAGCTGTTGGCAATTGTCCCAGGTAGGGCAGTGAGTCTCAAAGACACTTTTTAAGAGACCTATTAATGCCTATGTTTCTCAGAGAAAGGTGGATTTTGTGCCTTCCAGTTGTACAGGTCACTAGTCGAGAAAGGCCCATAGACTATACAGGGCCTATCTGTGTGATGTCCCTGGGGTGGTGCTTCTCGCAAGGGGAGGATGGCCGGCATGGTGGTATTAGCTGGTGCCCCACCCTGAGCGGGAGCAGGAGGCCCATAGGGGTTACCTGCCCATGTCCAAGGAGGTAAGGCAGTGCTATTTGGCCTCTGTCGTCCTGGATTATAGGGTTGGGGAAGGTCACTTTCCTCTGGTGGAGATTGGAGGACTGAGGGACTGAGCTTTCTTGGAGATTTGGTTGCCATATGTTTTGGGGTGCCCACAACTAAGACTCATGCCCCTAGAGAAAGGGCACACCGGCAAAACCAGGATGGGGGTTCTGAACAAGGTTTAACCATTGATCAATGTAGGGAAACTGATCGGGATGTCATGGGTCTCCCTTGACAATCTTCCAAACATTCCTCACTAAACCCCTGTCAAAAGAACCCTCCAGAAACCCGTTTACACCAAAAGACAGCCACTCAACTTCACACAATGTTCTTAGTCTGCCTGGAGAAAACTTTATGCTATAGTCAGCTCCCTCTACAAATCCTTCTTTGAAATATCGCAGGAGACACCCCAAGGGTGTCTTCTGTGAACCTGGGCTTCCCCCCATCGCTTGCGCAGAAAACACAAAACAGACACTCAGACAAGAACAATTACTGGAGTGTAGGTGGACCCAGAGAAGTCTGGCACCTACAACCTAGACAAGACCAAAGACAATAGACAGAACCCGATAACAGGGCACAGGAGGCTGTGTCCTATGGCCTGGCCACAGTCTGGGAGATATGACTGTGTCTGGTCTCTCCACGGAACCCCAATGACAGTCACAGAAACAGAAAGATACCTTTTATCCAGACGTCGAGGCCTCAGAGATTCCTGTCGGGACCAGGAACAAAAAATATGTCCTAAAGGTTGCGTCCTTGACGATTGCATTGACCCTGTCACGGCATTCAAGGTCCCTGGAACCTCTCAGGTTGGCCACCTCTTTGAATCCATAACAGGGACAGCAACCGCTTCGGAGGCCAGTCTGGTCTTAGATCTCAGGGCCACTCCCTGAGATCTCGCTGGGGCCTCCAAATGTTGTAGCCACCAGCCCCCGATAGACACACAGATCACCAGAAATCAGTGAGTTATAGGAAACACACTCTTTATTCAGCCAGCTGGGTCTGCCAGGGGTACACAGACCCTAAATTAAGCAGCCCCGAAATGCAGAGGTATAAAGTTTTTAAGCCCTAAATCCCATTCTTCATTCTGTTTGAACACACAAGCCTATTCTTTTTACTGTCAACCCACAGGTCGGTTGTGTAAGCAAAAGGTACAGAACAGAAAGCTTATTGTTAGAATGTTATGTTCCTATGGGTGATAGCCAAGCAATAATTTTCCAGCCAGCACAAGAGAATATCCTGAATTATCCAGATGAACCCAATCTATTCAAACGTCAATGAGCCCTTACAAGTAGAGAAATTTCTCTCACTGGAGATGTAGATATGTTGCAGCAGGAGAAATCAGAGAATTTTGAAGTGTTAGGAAGACTTGACCAGCTAGTGTTGGCTTTGAAAATAGAGGTGGCTACATGACAAGGGATACAGGCAGGTGATTTTGAGAAGATAAGAGAGGCTTCTGGGTGGTAGTTAGCAAGAAAACAGGGACTTTAGTCTTAAAACTTTCCAGAAATGAATTCTGCCAAAATGAGCCTAGAAGTGAATTACCTCGATGGCCTCTAAATACAAAGCCCTGCTGGCACTTTTATTCAGACCTCGTAAGACTCTAAGTAGAGGACTGAGAAAAGTTATACCACATCTGGACTTCTGACATACAAAATTCAAATAAAAATAATGTTGTTTTAATCTATAAATTGTAGATAGTTGTTATAGCAGAAATAGAAAACAAATAAAGATTTTTGGTATCTGAAATAGGGGTATGCCAAAACAAATTTCTGAAATGTCAGATTGCTTCAGATTTGGGCAATATGCACAGTTTGGAAGAATTAAAAAAAAAATCTAGAAAAAGCCTAGATTGCCTTGAAAAAGCTTTTGCTAAAAAAAAAAAAAAAAAAGATGAATGTTAAAGACTTTATCGATGAGGATTGTTGATATAAGAAATATCCAAACCTGTAGAGAATTGTTATGAGTTTATCTGAGCCAAATTGATGACATATGCAGGGGTGCAAGATTTCAAATGCTCTGGAGAATATTTGTTTTGCAGCTTCTTTTATGCATTTGAAATTAAGGAAGGAATATAAAGAGTACATGGAAGTGAGAGGAAGCAATGGAAGTGGTGACTGGGTTACAGAATAGTTAAAATTATATATATTTTCTCTTGAGGGTGATTATAGTTTATCTCAAAGGTGTGTTAACCTAGATGCACAGAAATAATGGTTAAGGTTTGCTTAAAACAAAGATAAACCTTTTACAAAAAAAGTTATATGCCTGGAGTGTGACTACCCACTATGACCCGCCTAATAGTTAGGAATTTATGATCAGGTCACCCTCTGAGGTTACTTTCTACAGAACCCCTTTTTTCATCTACAGGATTCAGAAGGAAGTAATAGGAATTATAAGAAACTACAAATCATCTTAGAAAAACCCTAATAGAAATCTGGACTTGCAGGATGCTTCTGGTGAGCATTGAAAAAAAAAAAAAAAAAATTGAGGAACATGCTATTAGAAACTGGAAAAGCAATACCCTTGTTTAGTGTCAGAAAGCTTAGCATTATGATGTCCTGAGATTATGTGGGAATCAGAATTTGTGAATAATGAAGTTGAAATATTTACCTGAGGATATTACCAAGTAAAATGTTAAAGATGGATTCTAGTTTCTTCTTGCTCTTTATAGTAAAATGCCAGAGGAATGATAGAAATTAAGGGAAGAACTGTTCAACTAAAAGAAATAGAAATATGATGATTTGGAAAATTCTCAGCCTATCCAGGTGTTAATAGGTCCAAGTGTTCAGTTCTACAAAAGGCTCTTCATAGAGATCAAGGGTGTGACCCACATGTTCCCTTAATCGAAATAGGATCCCATCTCAACAGAAACCAAAAACAGATCAAGATTATCTCAAAAAGACTTGTGAATGTGTTTTCTATTGGAGTAAATCTTTCTGTAGCTTCCAAAATTCTACCAGCAGTGAACAGGCTGATAAAAATATTCAGTATTAAATATGTTCTAACTTTCATAAATAAGAAATAATGATTTCAAAGGTGGAGCCAAGAGGTCAGAGGCCCGAGCCAAGAACCAAGGAGGATTTTTCCCAACACTTGAAATCTAATGTAGTTTGCTTCCCTTCAGTTTAAAAAGGCTTTGGACCACTGACTCCATTTCATTCTCCATTTTCCCACTTTTTGAATGAGTATTTCTATAACTGTGATCTATCCGTGTCCTATTGCTCTATATTGGGAGCAAATAACTTATGTCTTTAGTTTTGTAAGTTAACAGATAGAGAGGAATTGTGCCTCAGCGGTTGTGTTTAATGGATTACAAAGAACTCCATCCTCATGATTTAGTTTCATCAGATTATTTAGATGATGAGATTTGAAATTTCAGAGTTGATGAGATTTAAATGGGATTTGGGATTTGAGTTGATGCTGTAATGGAACCTTTAGGAGTTTAGGATGAAATTAATGTATTTTGGATTTGGAGGGACATGAATCTTTGGGAGAGACAGAATGATTTACTAAAGATATCCACACCCTAATCCCTAGATCCTGTGAATATAGTACATTACTGGGAAAATGGGGCTTTGTAGATGTAATTAAATTTATAGACCTTAAAATAAGGAGATAATCTTGGCTTAACTTGGTGGGCCCAGCCTAATCATATGAGCCTTTAAGAGTAGAGAACTTTCTCCAATTGGAGTAAGAAAGGGCAGAAATAAAAGTTAAAGAAGTATTCAACTTGTTATTCATTGCTCTTTCTGAAGCTGAAGGGAGCAAACTGACAAGAGATAGAGGAGGCATAAAGCATCTAAGAGAAGCTCCAGACTAAAAATCTGCAAAGAAACAAGGACATTAATCCTATTGCTGTATGTAACTAAATTCTGCTGAAAACCTGAATGAATCTGGAAACAGATTTTTCTCCCAGAGCCTCCAGATAAGATCCCAGGCCAGGCAAAATCTTGACTATACTTCTGACCTACAGAACTTTGAAAGAATATTCGTGCTGTTTTCAACTGATAATTTGTGGTAATTCGGAACAACAATAACAATGAAAAATTAATATAGCTTGTAATTCAAATATAATAATGATGTCAAAACTTCTCTCAATCTAAATCAGTATCCATTTTTACAATGGTAATCATTTCCCTTAGAGCAAATTTTATGCTTCTGTATACACAGTGTGTATATGGGGGACTG
Organism: Eidolon dupreanum; assembly: GCA_028627145.1. Taxonomy (NCBI): domain Eukaryota; kingdom Metazoa; phylum Chordata; class Mammalia; order Chiroptera; family Pteropodidae; genus Eidolon; species Eidolon dupreanum. The sequence goes on from JAQQSQ010000745.1 coordinate 4,795, forward strand.
ATAATGGTAATGATCCAAATTCTTCACACCTTTCTCCTTTCAAAGCCCTTTGCCATATGAATATGAATTTCATATTACTAAAAAGATGGAGTCAATTTCTTTATCCATTGATCCTGACGTCATCCATGTGATTTATTTAGCTATTGCAATGAGGCAGAAAGGGTGATGCAGTGAGTCAGTTATGAGTCTAAACACCAAAGGGTAGCTTACTTTTCCTTCAATCTCTCTTGTATGTCTGACATCACCAAAGAATATGCCCGGGCTGTATTGCTATGGGTTTTGAGAAACATGTAGGCAGCATCGCCCAGTGGTCCAAAACAAGGCCATCCTGGATCATCTTATAACCAGCAACTTTCAAAGCATGTGATTGAGTCCAACCAAATCCAGCGAAGCCACCTAGTTGTCTACTCAGGTGATTAATAATTTCTTATTTTTGTGTACCACTATGGTCTTGTGGTTTTTTTGTAATGCAATATTATTAGCCATTATATAACTGTTATTGTGTGATTATTTATATCAATTTATCTTTCCTATTAGACTGAAAGTTCCATGATGGTAGGGACAATACGTTTATTCAATATTTTATTCTCAGAGTCTAACACTGTGACTTTTTAACTTTTTTAATGTAATCATTCAATTTAATTAAATTAGTCTTGAAATCTACAATTTCAGTGAAGGAGTTAGAGTAAGTTAGCAATTGCTATTATGCTCAAGGTTACAGAGAGTTTAACTGAGTTAAAAAAAGATTATTTAACTTTTCCAACATCATCCTGTCTGAAAAGAACTCAAAATTGACTCTATTATTTTTCATAGAGGAGAAAATTCTTTGCTGCTACTAGTTTTGATTTATTATTCAAGTGTGCAAACTCAATGTTTCTTAGAGCATGGACTGGAGAAGCGACCTCTTAAAACTGGAGTAATTTCTCTTAGCTAATTATGTATATTGTACATTCCACTTGCTTTTTTTGGTTACTGTGAACCACCTAACTCTTGGATATATAGTTCTAGCTTAAGATATGGGTTAATAATCTTTAGGTGGTTCAAGAGGATTTGAAAAGCAAAAAGTCAAACTTTATTATATTTAACTTACTTCTCTGTAAATATTTATGAATGTTAGTAGCATATTAGGTAGATAGTTTATTCTTTTCCTTCCAACACAATCTCATAATTCATCTCATGTTTAAGAAGGGGTGCTTCAGTGTGAAAAAGACAATTCAAATTTGAATTTATAATTAGACAATAGTGTTATAGGGTGGAGGTCCTAAGGAGAGAGGTTCAGAAATTGGAAATAAAAAAAAATTGGATTACAAAAAAATGTTCTCTTGGCTATTTGACACTTACTCTTAGCTTATAGCTCTGCTCTTCTCTTTCTTACTTTCCTTGAAACTGGTAAGAAACAACAAACTTCTTCCAGCTCAAGAAGAAATTCCTTTCCCATTGTCCATTTTTAAAAGACTGGGAATTAGCATGGAGCCTGGAGGAAATAAGGGAAGGGATAAGCAGCTTAGGCAAGGGAACTTCTCAGTCTTAGGATAAAATTCCCTTTGGTTAAGCTTTAGAGGTTTTCTTGCCATCAGGTGTTAACACACAGAGGACCCTGAAATTATCTTTCCAAGTCATCTAGGCTTCAGGTCAAAATAGCAAGAGCGTTATTAACACTTTATTCATAGAGTCTAACCCAATTCCTCCACAGTAGAATATCAGGTATAAATCTAGGTTCTGTGCCTCTATCTCATAAAGAATGGGTAATGACCAAGAACTGACATCTGTGCTAATCTTTCAGAAGACTGTCTTTTTCCTAATAAATATACAGATGCTTTACATTTGCAGAGTTCTTCATAAATTTGAAAAATCTTCACATATGATATGTTACTTATTGTAATAATTTTTGACTATACATTGTTATTGTAACTTTATTATTTGGGAGATATTGATTTAGAAGGATTAGTTGACCTTCCTAAAAACACACATCTTTGCATAATATAATCAAAATAGACAGTCTAATATTCCTTTCACTCTAATGCAACTATTTTCATAGTAGCTCACTCAACGTTTCTATATATCAACAGAGTAAATTCATACTTGGGAAATTAGAATTAGATTTAGCCAGCTATTTCCCTTAGGTAATCTTAGCTCTTTCAGTCATGATGTGAGTAGTCGATTGTAGCTTCTAACACTGTGATGTCCTGCTTATTCATACATGAGTTATTGAATTAGATTGGATCATTTCATTCATTTCCTCAGGTGTTCTTGGCGTAAGAGAAGTTAAACACTAAAAATTATTTTTTTAACTTTTATCTTGTGTCTAAACTCTATGTTTCTTTGCTTTATTTTTATTTTTTGAAGTTTTTCTTTCTCTGCATCTGCTTAGAGCAAAATAATATCATTCCTTTATTGCTTTTCAGGAAAAGTCACTATGTTTTCTTTAAAATATTATGCTAGAAACAAATTAACTCTATTCTTTTCTTCCTTATGGCCTTTTAATCTCTATCTGTCATCTATCTATCTATCTATCTATCTATCTATCTATCTATCTATCATCTATCACTTGGTGCAGTCTCAGACAGTACCTTCTCTTTTCTCATGTAAATAAATCAATCTTATTATTATTCTAGAGATTCCAGAAATGCCATATATTCACTTATGTATTCTAATATGAGAATGAAAGTCATCCCCAGAAAATATATCCTGTCGAGTGTTGGACTATTATTAGTATGGAAAAAAGATGCATGATTATTTTTGGACCTCATCCCCTTGAATTCTTTTGAAATTCAGGTAACTGTTTTAGCACTGCTGTTCAATACTGTTTCACAAAATCCCAGGATGTTTTAAGACATGCTTTGTAAAAAGACACAGGAAATCCTTTACTGATTTTTGTTACTGGCTAAAGTGAGACCTGAGAAGTCTATGGCTTATTTTTCTTCTTTTCAATTCTTATAAATCAGTTGAACCATAAGGAATTTTAAATCAATCAACCAATTAATCAATTATCAATCAGTAGTTTTAATAAAAAGCAATGTAAGAAGTTGTTTTGTTTTTTTCTAAGCAAATAAAAAATAGACTAGGTAACTGAGCTATAAAAAAGTCATACTTCACACAATCACAAGGCCAGCATCAAAAGGTATAACAACAAGGCTAGTACAAATAAGATATACTATGATCTATGTTAGAAGATAGCATAGAATAGAGAAATAAAACTGAGACTCCATTCCAAGAACATATAAAGCTAAGCAGCCCCTGAAACAGTGATAACTCTGTTTTGCAAGTGTATTATGTTGTACATAGAACTACAAATTTTTATCTTTGAATTCCTGATTTTCTGCACATATTATCCCCTCAGGAATTCTCCTCATTCATATAATAATCAGTTTTGGTACATTAACCATAACTTGGAAAAATTGACAGAGAGGTGATATTTACTATTATCTTATTTTAAAGAATGACTAGAGAATAGAGCAAAACACAGACAAGACAAAGCCAATTTTTACTTCAGTAATGGGAAGCTAAGGATTAGGATCAGGGAGACAAAAAATACTACTCTGTGACTGTAATTTCTGGGGTAAATTTGAAAAAGTGTTTGTATCTTTCTGGGTATCAAGTTAGTCATTTTTAAAATGAGAGTTAAACTTTCTGTTTACTTATTAACTGGGTTATTGTGAGAATGATTTAAAAGAAAATGCTTTTAGGAGTTATACATTTCTAAACCATTTCTCCTTTTTCATTGTTTATATCAGAAAAATGATATTAATTTATTCAGTCTATAGCAGTGAAGATGGGATATGTTTGAGAATGGTTTCATAAGTCAAATAGTGTTATATAAACAATATAGTAGAAACAGTGAACGATCAGCTTTTTTTGGACACTACTAATGCAAACATAGTTTTTAAATAGTTTTAGGAGAATGGAGAGAAATAGAAGAAATAAAGAAAAAAAGCAAGTATATAGGATGAAAAAAATGAAATAGCTTCACTTAAAATAAGAGCAGGTAGGATCTCAGTGTTTACAGGTGTAGAAAAAGGGGCAAAGTTACAGACTTTTGAAGGCTATGATGAGATGTTTATAACTGTGACTTGAAATCTAAAGATTCAGAAACATAAAATTGTAATGACTAGACACTTTGTGCTATCATTTCTCTATTTATCAAACAAAAATGGGTGACCCATGACATTCTTCTCTGCCTGCCATAAGGAATTTTATGTCTGAATTGTAACAGATAATCTGCATATAAGTAATGCCACCTATTATCTAATGCAAATATTTGACAGCTAGGGTTAGCTGCAGTTTTATAGAATGACTACAAGAGAAATTGCTGCTTCAAATATTGACATCTTTGTCTACTATTTTGGGATTTAAAAAAATCTTGTGTTTTAGTATAATTTTAAGACTTTTACTAACAGATGGATTATTGACTTGAAAATGATAAAAAGCCAATAAAAACATTGTTTTCTATCAAAGAAAATCAGGAGTGTTATGGTTTCCCATGTTTGCTTATTTTGACATTAGTCTAAATTTTAATGTATTTATTTTAATTATATATATTTATGTAAAATATAAAATATATTGGATTATTTAGGTAAGTATAGACTGTGAAATAATCTATAAAATTATAAAATTGCATTAATTATGTTCCATATAGATATTTACTTTTGTAATCATGTATAACTACCGACTATTCATATTTATAGGCAATGTGTGAATTTAACAGATTATTGTAGCTATTTTATTTTCCTACCTTTTAATTTTTTAATTAGTACAATGGTGTTTTTAAACATTAATATCAATCTATTTCCTGATATTTGATGCAATAGCCTTTCTCTTTGTGTGTAAATATATTTACTTTAGTACAAAATTAGGAAATCTGAACTTTCAGTTAAGCATTCAAATATTTTTAGTTTCTTAGCAGATTTTTTTTGAGGTTGATTTATATCTCTATTAGAGTTGACATTTTACTTATTTTAAATATATATTTGTGCCCTTTAAACCAGATACATTTAGTTTGAAGGTATTAATACCTTCAAAATGTCTCTTTAGGCATTTGCATACTTGTGTAACTTCAGGTACTGTCATGACATGTGGTTCAAGAAAGCCAGAGTTCACATTAATATTATTTATTAAACTTATCATTTCAACAACATAAGCACAAATACAAGTTTTTCCTCTTACATTCAATAACATCAAGCGATGCTATTTTATGGAACAAATTATTTCAATAGCTGTCAGATTCTTTCCAGAACTAAATGTTACAATCTGTGCTTTCCAAAGTGGAATGTAGAAAATTTAAAGAGGTTATCATTATTAAATTATTGATAATAAATTTTTTGATAATATAAAATATTATCGATAATAAAAATCTTAGAGAGTATATTTTACACTGAAAAAATTCAAGGAACCATAATTTTAAAGTAAGAAAGTCTGTGGTCCTTTATTAGGCTTTATCTTTGTAAACTAGATTATTACTAGTTTTGACATATTTTACAATTACAAAAATATTCTAGAACAGACTAAATACTGCATGCATAAATAGAAGAGAGTGAGTCTAGACTAAAAAACTATATCATTTCAAGGAAAAAATATGTTTGTTCCAACAGTTCTTAAGAGTTGTGGAAGAATATTTGTTTTCAGAGGAATCAAGAATGGTGTGCTTGTTTAGAGAAAAGGTTGTTATTCATAAGAGAAAAAATGTAAAGGATCCTTCTCCTTTATAATTTGCAACTCCAACAGAGAATAACATCATCAGCTGCCCATTAAAAAAAAAAAAAATGTTTAACCCAATCAGTAAGTAAGAGAAAGATTTACAGTACCAGGTTTAGTATATAAAGGTGGTAGTGGTAATCTATGATCAATAGTTTGGCATTATTTTTTCCATTGTATTAATGCATAAGTTAGCGCTCTTAATAACCAATAGCAAAAATCAAGTCAGGATTATAATCAGAGTAATCTTCATTGTTTATTACATATGGTGAGATTTTTAGAGTTTTACATTTGTAGACTAGGTTTCTACTTATTGAATATATACTAGTTTGAAAAGGTTTTACTACAAATAGGTGTTGTGGGGATTCTAAATAGAATTCAACATAGAATTCTTACCTTCAAGGTGCTTATTATACAGGGAGAAATGATATACTAATGTGGAAAACAGAAAAGCTAGGACTTCTGATACTATGCTGAATAAAAGTGGAGAGAGTGTTCCTGATGTGAGAAGAAAAGCTCTCAGCTTTTCACCACTGAGTATAGTATTAGCTGTGGGCTTGTCATATACAGTCTTTATTATGTTGATGTATATTCCTTCTATACCCACTTTGTTGAGAGCTTTTGTCATAAATGAATGGTGAATTTTGTCAACAACTTTCTTGGCATCTATTGAGGTGACCGTATAATTTTTATACTTAGTTTTGTTAACATGGTATATTAACTTTGACTGATTTCGGAATGTTGAACCATACTTGCATCACTGGAATAAATCCCACTTGATGAATTCAGTTTGCCAATATTTTGTTGAGGGTTTTACATTTATATTCATCAAGAGTATTGTCCTATAATTTTCTTATGGCATCCCTTTCTGGATTTAGTATCAAGGTTATGTGGGCCTCATAAAATGTGCTTGGGAGAATGTTTTATTTTTTTTCTTTTTCTTTTTTTTGAAAAATTTGAGAAAGATTGGTATAAATTCTTCTTTTAATATTTGGTAGAATTCACCAGTGAAGCCATCTGATCTTGGACTTTTGTTTGTTAGGAGGTTTTTGATTACTGATTCAATTCCCTAACTCATAATTATTCTATTAAAATTTTCTATATCATCATGATTCAGTGTTCATAGATTGTGTGTTTCTAAAAATTATCCATTTTTTTCTAGGTAGTCCATAGTAGTTTCTTACAATTGTTTGTATTTCTATAGTATCAGTTGCAACATCTTTATCATTTCTAATTTTATTTATTTGAGTTCTCTTTTTTTTTTCCCTTGGTGACTATAGTTAATTTTGTTTATCTTTTCACAGAACCAGCTCTCATTTTATTGACCTTTTCTTTTGTCTTTTGTCTTTTAGTCTCTATTTTACTTATTTCTGCTCTGATCCTTGTTTCCTTCCTTCTATTAACTTTGAGTTTCATTTGTTCTCCTTTCCTAGTTTTTGGTAGAAAGTTAAGTTGTTTATTTGAGACATTCTTTTTTCTTGAGGTAGGTATTTATCACCATGAACTTCTATCTAAAAACTGATTTTGCTGCATTCCATGGATTTTGGTGTATTATATATTCATTACCTTTTTTGATCTCTTCTTTGATCCATTGGTTGTTGAGTAGCATGTTATTTAATCTCCATATTTGTGAATTTTCCAGTTTTCTTTATGTAATTAATTTCTAGTTTCATACAATTGTGTTCTGAAAGGATGTTTGATATGATTTCAATCATCTTAAAAATATTAAGACTTGTTTTTGTGGCCTAATATATGATCTATCTTGAAAAATGTTCCATGTGCACTTGAGAAGAATGTGTATTCTCTTGCTTTTGAACAGAACATTTTGTAAATATATGTTAAGTCCATCTGATCTGATGTATTTGCTTAAGGTCAATATTTCTTCATTGACTTTCTGTCTGGATTAACTATCCATTGATGTAAGTGAAATATTAAAGTTCCCTACTATTTTTGTATTGCTGCCTATTTCTTCTTTTAGGTCTGTTAATATTTGCTTTATATATTAAGTGCTACTATGTTGAGTGCATGCATATTTAAAAATGTTATATGTTCCTGTTGGACTGACTCTTTTATAATTATGTAATGCCCTTTTTTGTCTCTTATGATAAACTTTGTTTTAAAAGCTATTTTGTCTGCTATAAGTATAGCTACCCCAGCTTCCTTTTGATTTCCATTTATATGGAATATCTTTTTTCATTCCTTTACTTTTAGTCTGTGTATGTCCATACATCTAAAATGAGTCTCTTGTAGACAGAATATAGATAGGACTTTTTTTTTTTTAATTTGTTTAGCCACTCTTTATCTTTTGATTGGAGCATTTAGTCTATTTATATTTAAAGTTATAATTGACAAGTATGTGCTTATTGCTTTTTCATCAGTTGTATCAATTGCTTCCTGGCTATTTTTGCAGTTCCTCTCTGTTCCTTTCCTCTTTTTCTTTGTGATTTGGTGATTTCTTTAATGCTATACTTGTATTCTTTTCTTATTCTCTTTTGTGTATTTACTATCGATTTTTGCTTTGTGGTTGTAGAAATGTCTAAACTAATTATCTCCTGATTTGTAGGACACATTTACATACTTGTGTCCTGCAGTTTGTATTATCAAATGTTGATTTCTCTTTTATTTTTTCTATTCATTTATAATTTGCTATTTACTTCAAATTCTTCGCTATGTGTTAACTCACTTGCTTCACTTCTTTTTTCCTCTGATTTCTACTGAAGTACCATTTCCTTAATATGCCTTTTCTACTTACCCAATCTAAAATCTCACCACTCTGAACACTTCCTAAATCTCTTTCTTCGATTTTATTCTTAGCACTGATTACTATCTAGCATAGTATATAGCATTGTCCATAAAAATACAATGAATATAAAAGCAAAATATTTCCATGATTCTTCTATATTTTAGTAAAATAACTCTTGCCAAAATTCTGCCTTTAAATGATGCTTATACAGAACATCCTCACCAAGGAAGACAAAACACTTCTTAGCCATCTTAACCACTACACATAGAATTTAAGTTTAATAGAAAGATTGATTTATTGACAGTAAGAGTTGTTAAATATTAGAAAGAATTTTATGATGGCTTCAGTGATTTTTTTTTTCTGGAAAAAAACATGATAAAATAATTTTAAAATCTCTATGTAGTATTTAAAAATGTTTCTTCTTTGATAACTCTTCTAGTTTTAAAACTCTGATACACATGTAAGCTATTTTAGAAATCTGGGCTCTGTGGATTACTTTTTTAGAAGCCAGATGCAAAAAGCATCTGTGCCCAGCTGTTCCAATAGACACTTCTGCTTGTAGAGTAAACCAAAATCTGTAACTGAAAATTGGAATATTTTGAAAGTAGATATTTTATGATAAAAAAAAAAAAA
>JAQQSQ010000746.1:0-13858 GCA_028627145.1 Eidolon dupreanum
CCCGGAGGGCAGGCGCCGCCTCGCGGAGGCTCCTTCCGTCGCCGTCGCCTGGCCGTGGGGTGCGGGCGGGACGGCGGGAGCCTGGTGGGCGGCGCCCCCCGCGTGCGCTCGGGGCTGGGCCTGGCTGTGCCCCGGCTCTGGATCCCCGGCCCGATGAGCGGCACACACCTGCGGTCGCACCGTCCGGAGCCCACGTCCCAACTCCAGGTGCTGACCTGCTGCGCCCCCTGGGCAGGGGCGAGGGAGCGATGGGCTCCACGCCTGTCTGCTCGCTGCTGGTGGCCTCCGGCGGCCCCCGGCTTGTGGACGCGTCGCCCTCATCGTTAGTGGCCTCCTCCCTGTGCCACCCCAATGTCTTCTCTGTGTCCAAATTACCGCTTTTTATAAAGACACCAGTCACGTTGGATGAGGGTCCCCCCAACGCCCGCATTTTACCTTGATGACTCCTGTCGATGACTCCTGTGAAGACCCTATTTCCAAACGGGTTTGCGTTCGAGGTACTGAGGAGGTAGGACTTCCGCAAGCCTCTCTCGGGGGACACAGCTCAACACTTGAGAGAGAGAACACAGAGGAAGTGGGATGGGGACGTCGATGAGCCGCTGCAGCCCGTGCTCACCGCGGCCTCACGCACATGGGACCCGCCTGAGCGTCCACGGCGCACGAGCGGTGGGAGGCGCGGGCACGAGCGGCGGGAGGCGCGGGCACGAGCGGACGGGAGACGCGGGCACGAGCGGCGGGAGACGCGGGCGCGAGCGGACGGGAGACGCGGGCGCGAGCGGCGGGAGGCGCGGGCGCGAGCGGCGGGAGGCGCGGGCGCGAGCGGCGGGAGGCGCGGGCTTTGCAGCGGAACCTCGCTGCGTCTTTGGCAGGAGGGGATCCTGCCACTGGCGACGACGCGGGTGGAGCTGGGGGACGTCAGGCCGAGCGGAGCAGACCAGACCCGGAGGGAAGAAGCTGTGCGATCTCACATAGACGCGGAATCTGCACAGTGGGTTCCCCAAAGCAGAGGGGAGGGCGCGTCAGGCCCGGGAAGCGGGGGAGGGGGTGCTGCTGGCCACAGGGGACGAAGTTGCATGTTGGGTGCACGCAGGTAGTCTCTGCTTTTGCCAGAAGATATGAATTATGAGGCAGATCACAATTTCAAAAACATTAAAGTGTGACAAAATACCTATCTAAGAAATAAGAGAACAACACAGCATCTACTTCAGCTTCAGGAGCCACCTGTGCCGGGCTCCACGCCTGACAAGGATGAGTTACCGGGGGCCACTCTGCATCGTTATTCTTGGGAACATTGGGAAAGATGTGACTATGACATGATGATTAGCTGCGCTGTAGCTCGTTTAGGAATTTATATGGCGAGCTGTTAAGCTACGGGGACATCTGAAAGGTACCCTTTGGGTTGCTTATTTCAGGGGACACCCTCAAAAGGCCATCAAAGCGAGCGCTGAGCTTTCAGAAGGAAATTATTTAATTCGTAGACTCATTTTTATTCATAGATGAGTCTTCCACGTGCTGAGTTGATTTAGTCGCAGTCCGTGGTAAGGACCATGGCAGCCCCTTCTGTTTCCGTTTACCAGAGGTGGCCGTGAGGGGCGGGGCCACGGTGAGCAGAGCGGGCGGTTTTCTGGGGCGCCCCCCAGCCTCGGCTTCGGTAGGACAGGGTCCCCCCCTTGGAGTCTTCTGGGGCCATCACTGGAAACGCGTGTCGCACGGCCCGTCTCGCCTGTTCTCTTTGGCGAGCCCCACGCACTCCAAAGACAGGGACCGGACACGGTCGCAGCTGCCAGCTCGCCTCCACTGTCACCTCCTCCCGTCCGGGGCCGAGGGGCCTCAGAACAGATCCGAAACCGGGGCTTCTGAAGCTGGGAGCAGAGCGGTCCTGTGCCGACGCGGCCTTGGGAAGGCGGGGTGTCCTCCCGGCGAGTCTGGGGCGCAGCCGGCACGCTTTTGCCGTTTCCCTGAAGGGTGTGCAGACCCTGGCCTGGTGGTCACTGCTGGGCAGCGCAGACTCCGCCCAGAAAACCTGCTCAGGCCCCAGCTGGCCCCACAGCTGGCGAACGGCGACAGATGTTCCCACACGCAGCCAAGACGCACTTGCCGGGACCCCGCGCCCTGTGGAAACCCCGTGGGGCAAGTGACTGTTAAAACCGTGTCATCCCGGACTTCCAGTTTTCAGAAAACCCCCATTCTGATGACGACGAGGATGGTGACGATGGGGACGCTGCCCAGTGCGCAGCTCGACCCCCCACGCTTCGCATCTGAAGGAACCTCCAGCTCCAGGCCCGGCCGTGGAAACCCAGCAAACGACATAGGCGTTCCGCGGAAAACTCGCTCGTCTGCGGGATAAACCCCCAGCGCTGACACGTGTCGCTTCGGGCTCGTTGTCGGATCCTCTGGAGAGGGAATGCGTGAGAGCCAGCGAGAAGGAGCAGGAAGAGAACGGTTTAAATCACAATAACTTCATAAAGCAGAGTTTTCTTGTAATATTCTTTGGTAATGTTGAGCTGAAAATAGATTTACAATCAAAATGGGCTTAATCTGATATTAAAGAATTCTCTTAAAATCCCCCAAACAATTGAGTTTTTTTTCCCCCTTCGGTTTGTTTTGCGTTAGCTCCTCCAAGAGGCTGTGGATGTAAAGAAATACATCGATGCTAATTGCAGTGAGTTTTATGTGGCTTAGTGGGTAGTTTCGGTCCAGATGACCTGCTGCAAATCATGTCCCCCATTTAACTTAGAGGGTACCTCCCTCTGCGAGTGACAAGTCACTCCCAAAGGGTCAGGACACTGCGTGACAATAGCAGACTGTGGTGTAGACGTTCTCAAGGTTATTTTATATTTCCGAGTCCACATCCGGCACTTTTAAAACCTGAAAACCTAAGTCCCCCCTGAGAACATGGCACCCTAATCCAGAATTCCAGCCAAGTCTGCTGATTCCTCAGCTCAGAGACTGAAACTGGGGGAATTTCAGGAAAAAGCTCCACCAGATGAATGTCCTTTCTCTTCAGGAAGACGGCGGTGGGACCCCTTTAATGCAGTAAGAATGTGTGATTATTGCTCAGCTTTCTGTCCTAATGAACCTCTTTTCAAATCTCATTCACAGCACATCTATCACTGCAGATGACGACGTCTAATAAAAGTCCTTCATTAAAAATAATTGTGTTAATAATAATATCATAACCAGGAGTCGTCATTCCTATTTTCGCATGTTAAATCATTTGATTTTGAAACAAATCATCACACAGCGCTCGGCTACGTTCTTACTGGCCAGGTTAATTAAGTAGGAGAGATGATTTTAGAGTAAAGGCACTCTGCTGTGGACGAGCTCCTCCACGGCGGCCAGCCTGCCGGACGCCCCCGCTGCCATGGGGCCCGGGACGGACCCGAGGCCCACGGTGGCACTTGCGCGGCCGCCAGCAACACGGGCATCGCTGGCGCAGCTCGCCGCCGTCTGGCCACTGTCTGGTCAGCACCCGCGTCCACATGGACGGAGTGCACCAGCCACTGTGTCTCACAGGCACGCCGTGCCCTGGACGCTGATGATGAGTCACCGTCATCGTTCCCGTATGGCCATCGTCACACGCCAGAGGCTTCGCCTTCTCCGCAGGGCTCCAGGCTCCCATCGCCACAGGCCACGCTCTTCCTTGGTGGCGGAGGGACGAATTCCTAAGAGCAGGAGGTGTGAAGAGAGACCCAACCAGGCTGTGGGTGGCCCACACGGCCCCACACAGGGTCTTCCGGGACGACTTGGGGGTGAAATGTATCCCCGCACTCACATCGAGGTCTCAGGGGTGCCCTCGGCCCTGTGGCTCTGTAGTCACGTGTGCCATGCCTGCTCCGTGGCTTCGAAAAAATATCACGACTTCAGACTAGTGCCACATGGGATTGACGGACCCAAAAGGCGAAAGGCGAGGAGGAAATGAATGACGAGCTGGATGGGCCAGGCGCAGTGTTGACATTTTTTTAAAACTCTAATGATTTCGTGTAAATCCGTCTTGGCTATCGAGGTTCATGAATAAACTCGGGGCCAAATCCTTCATCATTCAAATGTTCTGAGACTTCACGCCGCATCTTGCCTGCTCTCATGGAAGGATTCTGGAAGGGTTACTGCTTCGTAGCTGCTTGCCGTGGTGCCTGCCCCAGCCCTTTGTGACGGTGGTGTGCAGCTTGCTCTGAGTGGCTCTGCAAGCGACACCCCATCCCAGAGGAGCTGTGGGTGGAGCAGCGAGGGAGAGATCTCGTGGCTGATGCCTGTTGGCTCTCACTTTTCAGATCTTGGCCAAGGACCTCAGATTACAAATGCGTCCATTGTAGGCTGAACTGTACCCACCCACCCAAAAAAGATCTATCCACTCCACATCTGTGGATGGGACCCGACTTCATAAAGAGTCTTTGCAGGTGTAGTTAAGTGAAGGATCTTGAGAGGAGATCTTCCAGGATTTAACGTGACACCCAATAACAGGAGAGTCCTTGTAAGAACAGGGACAACAAAGAGACGTGGAGAGGGGAGGCCTCATGAGGACCCCATTCCGCACGTGGGACAAGGTCCTCATGGTCAGGGAACTTTCCACATCAGCGATGTGAGGTGGGCCGGCCAAGACGGGGGACTCACACGGTGTTGCCCAGAGCTCCGTCAGTGACACGGGCGTGCTCGTACATTCTGGGATGAAGGCGTGGAAGGGTCAAGCGCCCCGGCTGAAAATCTCTTTGCTCGTGGTGGTGGGTTTTCCGGGGCTCAGCTCGTCTGTGTCGGATGAGATGTCGTTGTGTTTTATCTCGTCACGTAGTTAGCCAATCTTAGCTCTACAATCAGCCAAGTTGTGTGTGTCATGGTCCGTTACTATGGGACCAGGTAATAAAAGAACCATTATATAACTATGTACGATGGAATAAAGGAGGTTGCCATAGGAACACTGACCCTTCATTTCCAGAAATTTCTGAGCTCGATTCATGAAGCTCATGTTTCAGGGATGTAGCTGTTACATCAAATACAGGAGGAAAAAAAAATGCCATAGTAAATAACACTTCCCTTAAGGATAAAAAAATCTCCCAAATGCTTTTAAAAACATTCTAAGATATTCTTATGGAGTACGCCATAACATTTATTTGATACGTGGATAAGAAAATGCAGGGTCTCCGCTTTCCATCGGGGACAGTGACTTTGGCAGCGCAGACAGGTAACCTCCGGGTGTAGCGGACTTGGAGTGTGTTTCGGGGTCCGTCTGTGTGAGAACCGCGGTGCGCCCTGCCGGGAGCCCGGACACGCAGCTGCAGACCGATGGCTGCGTCCACTCTCACGGCGCCTTCGATGAGAGGCCGCCCAGCCAAACCCGGAACGCTCTCATGACCTATTTTTGGAAGGAGAACAAATGAGAAGGGGAAGGAAACAATGAGGAGTGGAAGGGAATCGGGTGGCCGCTGGGTTCCCAAAGCACCTCCCCGTGGTCTCGCGGCCCAGGGCGCTGCTCCCAGGAGGGTGGGCCCTGGACCCACGCGCCTCCCCCCCTTCTCCAGGGAACGCCATGGCCTTTCAAGCGCGCAGCGTTCCAGACGCTGGCCCAAGGCTCTGAGGGTCGAGCGTGAAGGTTCTGGAATGGCTATGCTTGCCCCCACCAGCTCTACGGCTCAGCTTCCTGAGCTGCTCTCCCAGGCCATGATGGAGGGAGGCTGGGGGTGGCGTCCAGCTACCGGGCCGACTCACGGGCCCACGGTGCGGCCGCTCTTCAGGGACAGGCTGGCTTCTTCCCACCGGCTCGCTGCAGCTTGGTGGGGAGCCACACGCACTGCCCCAAAACCAATGCGAGGAGCCCCGGTCGGGGTCCGGGCCTGGTCTTCAGCAGCGGCTCTGCTCCAGAGCCCACGTCGCCAGGGAGCCTGGGTGCTAGGAAGCCACCGCCTTCGGAGAGGGTTCCAGGAGCAGCGCGAGGCCCTGGGACAGCCGACTGCCTCACGGGTCACCTTCAGGCACAGGAGCCTCCCTGGCAGGCAGCCCGGGGTCACAGCTGAGCACCCAGCTGGCACGTGGTCACCTGGGGCCTTGTGCACGGACAATAACCAAGGAGCAGCTAAGAAGGCGATGCCTTAAGACGCCACCGCTGGACTGTCTGAGGGCGGGGGAGCAGGTGGTCAGCAGGGACAAGTGGGCAGCTCAGCATCAAAGAGTAAGGGCTCGGAAACAGAGGGACACCCCGGAGCGCTGGCAGCTGCCCTCCACGCTGGGGGCAGCTGCGTGGCCAGCCACGCTCACACCGGCCTGTCTTCCTTCATGCAGGAGAGCTGAGGACTCTTCTGTCTCGCTCGTGCTCGGTTGGTACGCGTTGAGTGCCTACATAAAGGAAAGAGAGATGCCGTGGAAGGGGCGTAGCGACTAAAAAGGTAGCATAGCTCCTTTGGCAAGCTCGAAAACGCTTCCCCAGCCCGGAAGCAATTGCGTTCAGTTCAATCAATGACATGGATCGACTGTTACGGGCAAGGATGTAAGCTTCCCACGGAGGGAGCCCGCGGGTCTCAGCCTGTGTTTTCAAAACCCCACGTCGGGGGACTCGGTCAAATGGACATTTCTTTGGGTAGAGGACTGAGGTGATAAGGGAGGTCTGTTCTGCTCGTGAGTTGATAGTTAACAATGCCAAGTATGAAAAGCCCCCAAGCACAGAGTGACTGAGGGGAAGCTAGCACAGCACCCCCAAACCCTACTCTAGAGCCCTGGGTCTCACCCTCCGTGGTGATGGGAATTGGAGGAGGAAGGTTCTAGACACAGCATATTCTAGGCTGAGCCCAAGTGCCTCGAATCTGCCCAAGCCGTCTGGCAAAGAGCAGTTGGGGGTGATGGAGTTAGGGCACCCTAAAACCCTAAGGAGGTGCTTTTCCTAAATGGAGATTCAGCATGTAATGGCACGGCCTTGCTGACGAGGAGACCAGCACTGCTAAGCGGCTGGGAAGCGCTCAAGCGGTTGCTGCTGCTCCCGAAGCTGGGGCCTCCCTACCCCGGAACGTTCTCTACCGTGTCCCACGCATGTCCCTCCTCCAGGGCTTGTCCTTACAGAGACAGGATGGACAACAACTTGAATTAGGTCCATGAGCTCACTTGGGTGCGTTGTTTTCACTTAGAAAAAGCAGAATTGTCCGGTGTCGGTCACACTCTCTGGGCTCCCGTCTCCAGGGACGAGGAGACCACTGCGGGGTCTCGCGCCATGAGGCCGTCAGGAAACGTCTCAGTAGGGCATAAAGAAGAAACGAGCACTGTGCGCCACTCGGTATTAGTTCTGGCAAAGACTGGAGTGACCCTGGATCTTTCCAGAAGACCGGTCCCTTGGTGTTTTTGCGTGCATTCCGTTTTATGCGTTCCCTTTTGCTATAAACGTACCCTGGAGATGACTTTTCAGTGGTCGAACCAGGGAATATTCTAGCCTCATAGTCGTTCTGTTGTCAGTCCGGGCTTTCTACCCTCTCCGCCTTGCCCACCAAAGGATCCCCCATCTCTCCCAAACACTTGCCACTTACTTGGTAAGTAGCTCCAGGTTCTGCAGAGGCTGCTAGAATTTTCCCTCCGAAGACCCCAAACCTGACTCCGTGGGATCCTCTCCTGCAAACCTCGCTCTAAGCGCCCCTGACGACTCAGAACATGCTCAGACTTTCCTCCGTGAGACAGACGTCCACATTCTCCAGGTGACCACCTGCATGTGCTTCTTCTCTCACAGGAAAAATGTCGCAGGTCCCTTTGGCCCTTCCTCCAAGGGCCGGGCGCCCACCCTCTTGCACCCAGCACCCCTCCCTCAGGGAGCCTCTAGGAGGCCGAAGAATTTTTCAGTGCATGATTAGGTTGGACCCGGGTGTCACAGGACTCTAGATGATGCTAAAGGGGATCGCGCTTTCCCTTTCGGTCACCTCCTCTCGTAGCTTCAAAGATCTAAAATGCGGATGGCGGGCCGGCACGTGCGTGTGCCCGGCAGGCACGGAATCGTCAAGCTGGTGGCTCCCTGGGGATGTCGCGTACTTTCCGATTCCCTGTGATGAGTCCGCGAGAACGAGAAGGCACAGCCGCCTGGTACGACGGAGATTTTCTCAGGACTCCGAGACTGAATTAATTGTGTGTACCTTGAGGAACGCGTGGCGGAAACAATAGGATAGATCCCTTTAAAGTCGCTTATTAAGGGAGAAGCATTCTGGCCTCTCCCTCGCCGGGAACCTCCAACCTGCCTTATCAAACACGAGGTGCCGGCTGCATGCAACAGGTGGCTCCCTCCAAAGCTGTGTTCTTGCATCCTCACACCCCCGTAGGCTTTGAAATCGGTGTTCAAAGTGGACTTTCTGAATTCATGAAAACCCACAGGTCTGTAATCCATCCCTAATGGAAGTCAAACATGACACCGGCGAGATGAAACGCAGTGGCCTCCCCCTCTGCTCACAGTGGGTGTCTGCGGATGATAAATATTTTATTTTACTACAAAAACAAATAACTAAACATACCCCCTGTGTTTGTTCTGAACTCGACAGTGGCTCGTGTGAGTTTACAATGTTTCAAAGCCGAGCGAGGAAACCACAGCGTCACGTCAGGAGCTGGGCGCGCTCGTGCAAAGGGAAACCAAAGCTGTTCTTGTCCCCTACAAACCGCGTATCACACGGATGCCAGCCAGCGGCCCCTCAGGGACCTGCTGCCACCCTTCTCCCTGGCCCGGATCTGGGGAGCAAAGAGTAGCCGCCACAAAAAGGCAAAGAACAAAGGTGTTTGGAATGTATCGTCTCTTAACTGGTTCCAACGGGCTCTCCAAAACCAACATTCACTGAGAAGCCACCAAAGCGTTCCTCGACATGGTGCTGTGTAGACGTCACCTCCCCGTGCCCAAAACTTGAGGCTGGGACGTTTTGGAGTCCTCCAGAGCAGAGAAAGATGAGGCGTTTTTTAAGATGACTAGTCTCAAGGCCAACTTTGAAGAAAATCATCCAGTTTCATGGCATTTATCAGGCTGTAAAAATATTACAACTACATATTTTAATGGTTTCAAGAAAGTACTTTTGATAAGTTGTTAGCTTTAAATCCAGGGGATCGGGCAAATAAAGTGGGTCACCCCAGACATTCGTCCGTCCATGTTGCTACCTTCTTGACTATGACGATCACGAGCTGCCTCAGCTGATGACTACACTGACAATTCTTCTGGAATATCATACGACCTTACACTTCTCTGGCTATGCTGCTTTGACTTAGGGGTCGAGGGAATACAGTCACGTAACCCGGTCTCCAGTGCGTCTGTACAAACTAGTGAGTAGATAGAATACTGCCCTCAGGGACTCAATGTGGCAGTGACCAGAGTCAGGACATCTGCAGGCAACTTTTGGGTGAAAAGAGTTGGTGACAGCATCACGTTACTTAAATTTCACTTTAGTTCGCCGGGCCGACCGTTTCTTCTGGTTTTCACAGGTTATGGACTTTTCTGAGCTTTCGCAACGATACAAAAGAGCAGCACAACAGATTGTCATCATGGAATAGACTAGAAACATCTGTTCTATCACTGTAATGAGCCACTGGGTGTGTCAGCTTGGAGGCTGCTTTTGAATGAGAGTAACATGCAATTTCGAGAATTTTGAATAAAGCAGATTGCCCTCCACAAGGTGGGTGGGCCTCGTCCAATCAGTTGAAGGCCTGATTAGAATGAAAAGACTGATCTTCCTGAGCAAGAGAAAGTCTCCAAAAGACAGTCCCCAGTTCAGAACCGCACCATCGGCTTTCCTGGGCCCCCAGCCTGCCGGCCCGCACCACAATTTGGACTTGCTGGCCTTCGCAGACGTGTGGGCCCATTCCCTTCAACAGCCCTTTTTCTCTATAAACACACCCTGTTGGTTCACTCTCCCTGAAGGACCCTCACGGATATGCCCACTAGGCAAACCCAGTAAGAATGAGATCATGTCTCATAAGAAAAACACGGCAGTGTGGTTGCCAGTAGGTCTTTAGTGTGAATTCTACTTGAAGATTCAGAAGCCCCAGAAAAATGTGTATATTTTGACTTTGCTGAGCTATGTCTCGACGCTGCCCCTCCAACTTTACCCCAGATAAGACACCATAATAAGAGCATCATTTTGAATTTACTGCAACCAGTTTCCACTCAAGTCGACAACTTTCTCCGTCTTCTTTCAAAGGATCCATGTGAGAAGGAAAAAGGTATCCTGACTCGTTGTAAAGGAAAGGCTGCAGAAGATGGTGCGCTCTCCTGTTTGCGATGGCTCCCGTGAAACTGAGTCCCAACCGAAGCGGTGGATGACAAGGTCTATCTAGTTTTTACGCGAAACACAATCGTCTTCCTCTTTTCCTTGTCATTGCCTTTTCCCACCGACCTTCCTGCCTCCGACCCGACTTGGGGAGATGGGGTAGAAATGCACGATGCCGGTTATAGATGTGCTCAGGTCTCCGCTTCCCCTCTCACCCCTGTCCTCAGGCTGGGACCACTGCGGTGGGCTCTGGTCCACGGGTTCGGCCAATCAGGACACCCAGGGAGAGACCAGAGGGTGTCTGGAACGCAGAATCAGGTCATTTGCTCTCCCCACGAGGTGCCTCTTGCTGGCTGTGTCTGCCAACAGGACCTCCCTGTCCCTTCAGGCTAGGGCCTGCCCCGACCCACGCTCTCTCCTCCCCAGGTCTGCCCAGAGAAGCACTTGCTGGGGGCGCAACCTTCAGAAGGGAAAAACGGAGGGATGTTTGAAGCGAAGCCTGAGATAGGCATGACTCAAAGCAAAGCAGCTTTTCGGTGTTGGCACCAAACGTCTCGGAGAGAGATCTATGCCAAGATCATTGCCAAAGAAGAATAAAGGCTAGGAGAGAGCGCCATGGATCGATTTCAAGGCCAAAGGTCACCACCTCCAGGAGGTCATCCTGAGTCCCTCAGACAGGCAGGTCCATGGGAGATGACGTCCAGGGTGAACTCATGGGCCCCAGGAGCTGGGAGGGAGGCGAGGCTCATCCGTGACATCACGTGGCATCTCAGCCTGGGCAGGAGGTCCTGGATGCCTGGCCTGAGAAAGTGATCCTGTCCCGTGTCCCCACTTTCTGCAGTGGCAAGCCCTCCCGTGGCTGCCGTAACGAACTGCCATGAGCTGGCTGGCTCAGGCCATGGAAGTGTCTTCACACAGTTTTGGAGGCCAGAAGTCCCACGCCAGCGTCCCCGGGCTGAAGACAAGGAGCCTGCAGGGTCCGGCTCCCTCTGGAGGCCTGAGACCCTCTGGGTCTCGTCCCCTCCCTCCTCGGGTGGCAGCTGACCTTCCCTGGCTTGCGGCCTCGTCACTCCCATCTCTGCCTCTGTGGTCACAGGGCTCTCCGTCCATCCCTGCCATTGAGACCCCGGGATGGGATCTGGGTCCACCTGGGTTACCTCCCCGTCCCAAGATCCTTGATTTAGTCCCATCTACAAAGTCTTCACTCTTAAGGAAGGAGTCCCAGGTTTTAGGGGGCTGGACCTTAGCTCTTTGGGGTCCCTCCTTCTGTGCGCCATGCTGCGTGTGTCAGGTGGTCCGCTGTCCTCCAGTCGGCTGAAAGGTGTGCCTGCAGGGGACGCCGTAAGGAGCTCTGGCGAGCCCACGCCTGGCCGTCCTCCCATGCTTCGGCCGGGCTGCGACGTGGGGGGCAGTCTGCTGGACATCGCGTGGACCGTGCAGAAACGTGTCCGATGCCCACGCTGGAGCCCGGCGCACACCTCGCCACCCAGCCTGGACGCCAGCCTGTGTGCGGTGGGCTCTGGGACTCACCCCAAGTCCTGCGCGCACGCTCACCTGCCCCCCGGCTCTGCGCGCTAAAATACGACCCTAAATATTCCTTTAATGCAGTTTGGGAAACTTTTTTTTTATGTGTTCCACGGGTTTATATCATCATTTTTACTGTACTAAAATTTACATGCGCTTTTTAAAAAAATAATATTGTCATGTAAATTTTTGTAAGCCCTAGGTTTATTTTATGACCCATAAACTTAGACAATATATTAAAATCTTGGAAGAATTTAATATCAGCAGCAGAGTATCCTAAAAAGAAAAAAAAAAAAAAACAAACACCTAATTCCTGGGCATTACAGACACAGAGTCATATCGAGTATGTTAAAAGGTTTAATAGCTGTTAGTAAATTTTACTGTTGCTGTCAATAAGTCCATAATATATTCGGCCAGTTAATAGGTCAATGGAACATATTTATATCTTGCTATAAACTGTTTACCCAAGAACAAGCTAATTTCTAATGATAATGAAACACGGAGTCAATAAATATTAATTTTAGCATTTCTAATTTAAATACAGTTTTTCACATCTGCCATAAATGCTGGGCTGGCAGCATTGTGTACAAAGGGTGACCGTGTCACACAGCCTTCAACGTGGGGAAGCTATACCTTGTTATTAACACCATGATAATGCTTAGGGTGTCACCTAAAATATTTGTTCAATCACTATGCATTTTAATATATTGTTTAAAATAAACATTTTTAAATGCAACTTTTAAAATACACTTTTAAAAAGTCGTGGTAAGTTTTCATATTTAATACATTTTAAATTGTATTAAATATGATTTCTTAACTCCAGAGTCTTTATTTCTGTTTATCTAGGAGTTGAATAAATTCAGTTTTGCAACTCAGCTGCACACACCCAGCGTATGTGAGTCTCCCTCGACGCTGTGGGCGTGTTTCTGGTGGAAAAAAAAAAGAAAACGATGCTGTAAATTAATTGTGTTTGCGACAGAGTTGAGGAGATCGGGGGCAAATTGTCCACGATGAGCCGTTTTGTGGAACATAACTCTGGGGAGTACACGGTTAAGATTTTTTCACCTCCTGGGACCTCCTGCAGAAGGGCGCATGAGAAACGCAGCGGGCACCCTAGCCGGTCACCTTGCTCCCGGTGGACCGGTGCGTGCAGGGCTCCCTCTGCCTGGCACCTTTCCGGGTGTGGTGGCCGTCTGTCCAGCCGGCTGTCCACGTCGCCGGTGTTGCCCGAGGCGCCGCTGCGCCCGAGGCCTCCTGGCTGGGTTTCACCACTTCTTCCAATGTCACTTGCTCTTATGAACTAAACTGTGTCCCAAATAGGTCCGTGGAAGCCCTAGCCCCACAGAGTGCGACCGCATTTGGAGACAAGTCCATTAAAGAAGCGACTAAGTTAAAAGGGAGTCTTTAGGGAGGGCCCTATCCAATCTCACAGGTGTCCTTAGCAGAGGAGGACACGAGGACACGGGGACACACAGAGGGACGGCCACGTGAGGACACAGGGAAGTTGTCTACAGTCCAAGGAGAGAGGCCTCACGAAACACCAGCCCCGCGACACCTTGGTCTCCGACCTCCGGCCCCCGTTCACTTGTGCTGTCTAAGTCCCCAGTCCCTGGCGCTTCGTCACAGCGGCCTAGCAGGCGAGGACACTTGCTAACCCGTGACTCTGAATTTTGGGCTTTAAATTATATCACTCTAGTTTTGAAAGGAGCTAAAAGTCAGAAGCATTTCCATGAGGAAGCTGGGATTCAAGTTCACAGAGATTCTGTGGTGGGGGGGCCCTGTGGCTGGGGGATGTTTAGGACCGTCCCCGACCTCTACCCAGGAGGTCCCAGTAGTATCGTCCCAGCGTGGAATAACCGAAGAAGTCTGCGAGCACTGCCGATGTCCCCCAGGGTGGGGTGGGACAGACTGGCTGAGAACGTGCCTGAGGCTCACTCACACTGACCACACATGCCTCGTGCGTGCGTGTGCGTGTGCGTTTGTGTGTGTGCATGTGTATATGTGTGTGTGTGCTGTGTGAGTATGCATTTGTGTGTGTGCACACGTGCACGTGTGTGCATGTGTGTGTGTGCTTCCACGTGGGTGCAGCATTACGTGCTTGCATCACGTGAAGAAGGTCAGGGACTGGAAGAGGC
>JAQQSQ010000747.1:0-13856 GCA_028627145.1 Eidolon dupreanum
TTTTTTTTTTTTAGTTTTCTAATTTATTAATTTATACCCTTTAAAACACTATTTTCTTCTTTCTCATTTCCTTAAGTTTATTTTTCTCTTTTGAATACCCAGGACAAATATCTAGTTTATTGATTTGCCTTCTCCCTGTTTGATAATAAAAGAAATTAATGTTGTTACTTTAATTTACCTCTGAAACAGTACTGCTTTTTCACTATCATTTCCTAATATTTTATAACTGAAGATTTGCTTCTCTGACTCGAGTCATTTGGTAAAATAGTATTGTTTCATTTTGATTTCTAAATGCTTAGTTTTCATTGTTGCTAATTTCTATCTTTTGAAACTAGTGCTAATTTTATTGCATGTAGTCCAAGAGTGTTTTCTGTATAATTTCTGCTTTGGGGAATTTTCTTTGTGACCTAAAATATGAATTATTTCTGTTAAAATTCTCTGAGCATAAGAAGTCACATTCTATAGAGATTTTTATACATTAACTGTTAAATCAAGTTTATTCCTTGAGTTACTTAAATCTTCTATACTCTCAATTATTTTTCACTTTCTTGACCTGCCAAGAAATTAGAAAGGGGTGTTGCTATTTTCCATTATTGTTGCAATATTTCTTTTTGCATTAAAGTTATGTTGTTTGGCACATAGTTTCATGATGTCACATCTTGTGACTTTTGCTTTTATGGTATAACATGATTAGTTCATTTAGGATTTTGTGATTAGAATTTAATGCACCTAAAATACAATTGCAAACCCTTCCTTCTATGGTTTCCAATGGCTCTTCCCAGCCTTGTATAACTGGACTTTATTTCTTGACTAGGTTATTTCAAGTAACCTGTTTAATATGGGGAATTTAACTCATTATCATTAACTCTTACAATGACATATATTATTTTATACTTGTCATAATTTTTATGGTTTCTTATTATTTCCTTCATTGTGTTCTACATACACTTTAGTTATTTGGAAGGGACACATATGTTTTAAATTATGTCCTTGGTTATTTTTCAGTGATATCAAAAACATATTTGAATCGACATTCATCTTTCAGCTTCAAAAATATAACAAATTCTTTTGATCTCCTTCCACGTAAAACGAGATAATGAGCTCACGTTTATTTCTCCACCTCTTCCTGCTTCCCATTTCTCCTACATTTATCAAATGTTAAACCTTAGTCTTTATTTTCCCTGATGCACATTTTCCCATTTTACTTCCATTTCCTGAGACACTCTTGTCAGACCTGGAAGTGGGAGAAAAGTGAATATAATGCCTTTTTCCAAAGGGCTCAAATGATGCTTTATCTGAAAATAATTACTTTACATACATAAGTTCCAAAGAATCTGTGATGCTTCTGTGATTGGTTTGATTGTATCTTAGTATTAAGTGTTTTGTTTTGTTTCCATGTATAGATATAGCTCCAATGAAAGAGATAATAAAAGCATTTTAAATGTCTCATTATTAATCTTGTTGTCAGTTTAAGAATCTTATTCAAAATTTAATGGTGTGATAGGAATATAAGCTTTTTAGAAATCTGTTCTAAGAATCTCCCAGAGGCAAGCATAAAAGGAAGCTATGCTCATACTATTGCTACGAGCTCTATATTTAAATTTCAAATAACAGCAGTCAGAAAGCTCTGAAAAGCATGAGACTCTTTCCATTTTAAAAGAAAATGGGTCATCGCCTACTTTTGATTTAAAAGAAAGGACAATAGAGAGGCAGAAAGGCAAATGGCAGAAGGGCCAGTCCAAAGTTCTCCTCTGATTGGCTAGAAACAGTTGAAGAAGAAGACTTTCTAACTAAAGGAGGCAAGCCTTGGAGATGAAAACTGACATCGGCTTAAGACAGCAGCATGACTTACAAAGAACCTTCCAATTAAAGTCCAGGGATCCACTTAGAAATAAGTCGATAAGAATAAAGGCTCTTTGAGAAAGTTTTTGAATTTTGCCTAGAAACTGAGGTCCTTAAAAAGGCATTCCAAGGACTCTTTTCCTGTTAAATGACCCATTCCTCTGTCTCTTCTGACAAAAGGCTGTCCAGTCTATGTTGTAAAATTAGTCACAATTGAGTACAAAGTTTGGGTTGCAGAACAGTTTCCCCAAAAAGCCAACTCCAAGGGCTTTGAATGTGGGACGTTATTATTATGTATACATCTCTGGATGGAGGAGAGAAGGAAAGGGAGCACACTTGATCAGAGGGAGACCGTGAATGGAGAGATAATCTCGACAAAGCCCTCAGCCAATCTCACAAGTACCTGTGAAGCTGGGATGGCCCTTCATTGTTGCCCGGTGTTGAGATGCGGATGGGAGGCCTTCCCCAACTGGGCAAGACTGTGGGCAAGGTGGCTCTGTTCAGCCATGGGTAGCTTTGGAGAGGGCTAATAGCTAAGGCTGTCAGCTAACTGCTGAGGGACAAACACTTTCGGTCCTGATAAGGGACCTATCTGGGCAGCATGGCCTCCACCGCGGGCTCTGTCCTAGGCTGTCCTCACACTTGACAATCACGCCCTGTGACCTCAAATACCATTTATATGCCAATAACTCCTAAATTTTATTTCCGACAAAGACTTCTGGACTCAGACCCATATTTATGACCATTCTCCTGACATCTTCACTTGGATGGTTCACAGGCACTTGCAGCTCAACATGCCTCAAACCGAGCTCCTGGTCTCTCCCCTCCCAGCTGCCCCTCCTCCACCGGAGACCTGTCTCATCAGTGAATTGTCCCGTCATCCAGCCATTGCTCTAACCAGAAAACTCAGAGGAATTCCTGACAGTTCCTTCCTCACTCCTACATGCAATCACCAAGTGCTGATAACCCTCCCAAATCTCTCAAGTCATCCAGCCCTCCCTATCGCGATGACCCCTCCTTAGCCTGCTCTATCTCCCTTCCTAACAAGTCTCCTGACAACGGTGCTCTCCTCCCCACCAACCTATTCCTCTGCTATAGTCCAAGCCATCTCTGAACAATGAAATTCTGGTTGAGTCGTTTCCTTACTTAGAACTCTTCAGGGGCTTTTTTTTTTTAAGATAAAGACCAAAATCTTAAACTTATCCTATACAGCTCTTTATTCGTCCCCTGCCCACCCTACAAGCCTCCCCTCCTGTCACCTTCCCCTTCTAAGGACACTCCAGCTCCCCTGACCTCCAGTCACGCACTCCACCCCAGCCCGGGGGTGTCCCCAGAGGTGTTTCCTTTGTGGCTGCCTCTTCAGGGATCCTCTTTCTACCCCTTTAGTCAATTTATGGTTCTTCAGAACCATTTAAATATTACTTCCTCAAGAATGTCCCCTCTGAGACCCAAGACTATATTCAACTCCTCTTGCATATGCTCCCTTAGTACTCTGTTCTTCTCTGTTGAAATACCTATCGTTCTGAAAAACTACATGATTATTTGCATAATTGTGGCTGAATGAGAAAAAGAATTGAGTCCTTACAACCCAAATATCAACAACCAGGGGGTAGATGGGTAAATTTTGGTTCATCCCATATGAGGAGATATTATTAAGTCATTAAAAATGATGTCATAGAATATTGAATTAACACAAGGAATGTTTCTAATGTTAAGTAAAAAGAGCGATCAAATTATATAGACGTTTTCTCAACTATGTAAAAATGTGAAGACTTAACGATATTAAAATGCATATAGGTTATTTCCTGGATGATTTTATGGGTAAGTTTCACCTTTTCTTAATACTTTTTTTTTCATTATCTCCCCAAAATATGTTATTCTTAAATCAATGAAGGAAAAAAATATGAATAATTTTCTGCTAGAGAAAATCTATGGAGTTCTAGAAAATATAAACAAAAAAAACAGTAGATTTACAAGAGAAAAAAATCTATCAAGTTCTAGAAAATATAAACTTAAAAAAAAACAGATTTATAAGAGATTAGTAAGCCAACATGGTGAAATTA
The DNA here is from genome assembly GCA_028627145.1 of Eidolon dupreanum. Lineage (NCBI taxonomy): Eukaryota > Metazoa > Chordata > Mammalia > Chiroptera > Pteropodidae > Eidolon > Eidolon dupreanum. Next base: position 3,906 of record JAQQSQ010000747.1, read on the forward strand.
AAGAGTCGACTCTAGGTTCACTAGGTGTTATGGGGGGGCCTTGTGGGAAGTCGCTAGGTGGCCCTGAGACCCTCTGACACACGAGAGGGTGACAGAGTGTAAACTTCTATCACTATTTTTTTCTTCCAGCTTTGCTGAGCTATAATTAACAAATAAGTATTATGTATATCTAGGGTGTACAATGTCATGTTTTGATATATACACACATTGTGAAATGATTGCCACAATCACTCTAATTAACATATGCATCATTTCACAGTTACCATTTGTGTATGTGTTTGTGTGTGTGTAGTAAACACATTTAAGATCTACTCTCTTAGCAAATGTCAAGTACAGATGCATCCCAAGACCCCGTGGATGCCTGAAACCATGGGTAGTATGAACAGTATATGTCCTATGCAAGATATGTTTTCACTTAGGAAGATTTTACTGCTTCCATCTGGCATATCCCAATTGCCATCATCACTGCTCTTGAGCTTTGGGGCCACCGATAAGTAAAATGAGGGTTACCTGAACATAAGCACTGCAACACCTCAACAGTCGATCTGATAACTGAGACAGGTACTAACAGGCGGGTAGCACAGAAGCGTCGACATGCGGGACGGAGGGACGAGGGGCAGCAGACCAGAGTGAGATTTCATCGAGCTGCTCAGAACAGCACACAACTTAAAACCTGTTCATTTCTTGACTCTTCCATTTAATATTTTTGGACCGTGGTTGACTCCGAGTAACTGAAACCGCAGAGAGCAACACTGTCTAAATTGAGGACTACCGCACGCAATGCAGTATTGATGATAGCCGCCGTGCTGTACATTAGATCCCCAGAATTATTCTATTCATCCCGCAGAACTGAGTTCGTGCCCTTTGCCTGACATCTCTGCGTCACCCCGTCCCCCTAACCCTTGGCGACTGCTATCCTGTTTCTGACTTTGACTTTTCAGGTTCCAAATATAAGTGGACCATGCGGGATGTGTCTTCCTGTGCCTGCATTATTTCACTTAGCATAACGTCCTCTGGGTTCGTCCATGTTGCCACAAATGACAATTTCCTTGTTTAAAGACTGAATAATATTCCGATGTGTGTGTTTGTGCATGTGTGTCATTTTGTTGACTCATCCATCGAGAGACACTGAGGTTGATTCCATATCTGGCTGTTGTGAATAATGCAGCAGTAAACATGGGAACTCAGATGCCTCTTTGAGATACTTATTTCCTTTGGGTGTACCTCCAGAAATGGAGTTGCTGGACGATATGGTAGTTTTATTTTTAACTTTTTGGGACCCTCCACACTGTCTTCTCTAGTGGCTGCACCAATTTATAGCCTCCCCGACAGTGAACAAGGTTCCCTTTTCTCCACATTCTAGTAGATATGAGGTGAGATCTCACTGTGGTTTTGATTTACGTTTCTATGATTATTAGTGATGTTTAATGTTTTTTTTTATACCTGTTGTTTTTAAATAAAGTACAAAGATGTGAGTGACTCCTCCTAGAAAGTGGGCTCTACATCTTCACCAAGGAAAGAGAACTTAAGTATTTGCAAATTCCTCATGAAAACATCCTTTGTCGAGAAGTTTCACTTGCTTGACTTTTTTATGCTTATATTAAAAAACCTTTCACTTTATAACTTATATAAATGTCTAACCATCATACTGTATACCTGAAACTAACAAAAAAAAATAAAGAAAAATCATCCCTCAGTGACTCACACAGGCAAGACAACCCCTTGCCTCCTGTCAGTCCATTCACAAAACAGTTGCCACAGTCGCGTTAGATGTGAGTCGGGTCACACCAAAACTCTGCTCAAAAGCCTCCAAGTTTCCCACCCAGCTCTGAAGAAAAGGTCCTCGAAATAGCACAGCATAACCTGGACTCTGTTGCCCTCGCCACATCACCTGTTCTTGCCTGCTCACTGGACCTCTTCTTCTTCCTCCTCTTCTCCATCTTCAGGATCCTGGCCAGAATGCTCTTGTGCTCTTTCCTCCCACATCTGCATGTCTGGCTTCCTCTTTCTGGTTTTTCCCTAAATGTCACCTTCTATACGGAGCCTTCCTTTCATCTTCCCACTTTGTGCTGCATTCCTTGGCACACTTCATCTTCTTTTTCTCCATGGTACTTATTTTTAAACACACTGTATATTTTAGTTGTTTTGTTTATTATCTGTCTTCTCCTGAAAATGGGGATTTGTGTCTATGTTGTGTTCCCCTAGTCCTTAGAACAGAATCTGGAACATAACATGTACTCGATAAATATTACAAGTAAGTTGTATAAGCTAAAATTTGAAGCTTTACCTACCCAAGAATCTAGCAGCCTGAAAATTTACCCAGAACTCTCCTAAGAAGCTGCATGACCGGCCCTGCCAGGCGACCTTTGGACACTGCATGACAGGGAGGCCTAAGTCACATGCCCAGGCAATGTGTCCTACGACTGGGAACAGCGAGATGTGGTAAACTGTCACCAGAAGGACATGCTGCCCCAAATCCTAGGCTGTTCTAGTCCCAAAGTCATTAAGTTAGAGAGAGAGGAAGAAACAGAACCATGATTATCTCACAGTCCTTACATCTTGTACTATTTCATAAGAACTTTGTATTCTTCTTGCCACCACATAATGTCACTATAGGAGAAGTGAGGAAGTCGGCTGTTCAGTGCCCTCCAATGAGGGCTATTATCCTGAATAGAAAGAGGACATCCCGCCTCACGGGGAAGAAGCAAGCAGTGTACCTGGAGTTCAATCACAGGCAAACCTCTTTTTGTCTTTTCCTCCTAATTTTTCAGTTCCACCTAAGGCTTTGATACGATTTAGGGTGACAGAGTGCATCACCAAAAAGCAGAGCAGCCAGTGTTGGTGACTGCTACTCAATATTGAGTAGAAAATAAAAAGACTTCACTGAAAAACACTTCTGAATTATTTTCAGAGTTCTAAAACTCTCAATCATTGATTTAAAAAATGTATCTATTAATTAGAAGCCTGCAAAGGAGAAGAATGCCTCCTCTGATCTTTGCATAAAGATTTTTCTAAAATACTCCATATTATAATATAGAATTTGCATAAACTTACTACCTTCCCTTAGGACAAAAAGAAGGCTTAAATAACCATTAGTTTTAACACCTAAAATAATTTTTGCTATGTAAATTGTGCATTTTTATCATAAAATAATCAAGAAATTTAGAAAAAGTGAGAAATCAAAAATTTTAAATTAGTACAAATCTAATTTGAAAGTTACATCTAAATAAAGGGATGTATACAGCAGCAGTTGCAGCCTCATTAATAAAAGGGAAATGCTGGCAATTTTAAAATTTTAAATGCATGCAATTATACTGATGTGCTAATTTAAAATTCACATATAAGTTTAACTTAAAAGTATATGCATAAGTATTAATTCTGAAAGTAACACTCATATGCATAACAATATTTAACTAAAAATTTTATTAATTTGCAAAGAGATACTACTAATTTATAAGAAAGGTAGTTTTTCTATTCAACAATTTAAGTCACAATTCCAACAAAAAACACCAAAATTAACAAAAAATTATGATTCGATTTAAAGTTCTATCTTTAAACTCTTCATAATCTTCTTTGGTAAACAGATCCAAATATAGGCTAATCCTAAATAAAAGGTGACAAAATTGAATCTTGTTAATATAAAATGTCATAATCAACAGTTGCTGAAAATTTTTAACATTTCTAAGACTGTAGAACGACAGCTGGTCACTCCTTGTAAGTACTATTTTGATAAATTCCACGTTCTCTAGTAGACCATAAAAAGCTTCTGATAGACTTGATGCGTAACTCATGTTTTTCTTCTCCATTCCAACTCCTGCCAAGAATATTGGTGACTTCAACAGCCCCATTTACAGGAACTATGTCATGAAACCCCTATATCATAGGTCTTTATCTCCAGGCCACTTCGGTCACTCGCAAGGTCACTGCTTGGACAGTATCATCACTTGGAACTCTTAAAATGTTCCTAACAGACACATTTCTGTACTCCTATTTTCTGGTCCGCCTACACTCTAAGTCACTGCCTTCTTTTGAACTGCCAACCCCTTGGTCTCCTTCAGCCTTCGTCTGCACCCTCCTCAGCTCCAGAGTCCCCTCGCTGCTCCTGATTTGGCCCCGAGAGACCTTTGGGGAAACTGAGAATTCCTCGTCATCCCAGACATCGCCCCACATCCCGCACTGGGTCCTTTCCTTGCCTCCACCATCACAATGACATTTCACCTCCAGCCAGAACTATGCAGGACCTTTCTGCAGTATAGATATCACACCTGGAAACTTTGCCTGAGTATCTCACCATCACCTAGAATTCGACACGCCAAAATAACACTCAGTAGCTTCACAAAACCAGTTCTTTCTCTTGACTTCCTTAGTTTTTATCTACTCGTTCTCAAAACTCAGTATCACCTTTCTTATTCCCCACACCCAGTCTCCACCGCCTCTGTGTTTCACTTCCCACTTGGCCTGCTAGTACCATGCCCAGGATTCTCTTCCAAATCCTTCCACAAAATGGCATCAGATTATTTTTAAAATGCAGTGGATCTGCTCAATTCACTGCTTTAAAATGGTCTATACTGGTGATATGAAAGGTATGTGCATAGTCCCTAATTATCTTTCCATAAAATGCTTACTATTATAAAAGGAAAAATAGCAACTACATATACAGTGGAGAAATGGACAACAATTTAGTCAACAGAGCAAAGTTAACATCATCAATAAGGGAAAAAGGAAGATAACGTGGCTCTAAATGTGATACTCTTGAGACAGAAGCAATGTTACTTATACGACGTTTCAGCAAAAAAAAAAAAAAAAAAAATGAGTAAATCATGAGAAGGTATCAGCAAGTCCAAAGGGATAGTCTAAAAAATAACTGGCCTCTACTCTTCGAAAATGTTACGGATTAAACTAGAGAAACATGACAACTAAATGCAATACACTGACTAGACCAGGTACAAGGGGAAAAAAATCCTATTAAGGACATTATTGGGACAACTGAAAACAACCGGAATCTAGACAATAGATTATATAAAAGTTTTACAGATTTTATCAATGTTAAATTTCCTGCATTTGATAACTGTAGTGTGGTTCTATAAGAGATACACACACTAAATAAGTATTATGGGGTACTACACCATGTCCATTCACATACACTAACAGAGAAAGAGAGGGAGTATGAGAATGATAAAGTAAGTGTGGAAAGATGTTAAAACTCGGTGAACCAAGGTAAAGGTTATTCTAGAGTATTATTTTTGCAACTTTTCTGCACACTTGAAATCATCTAGAATAAAGCGTCAAGAAAATGTTCCATGTTCCTTCCCTGCCGACTGAACTGAGCACAAACGCTTGGCCCGGTAATGCCTCAGTCAACTTTTCGATCTTCTTCTCTGTGATTCCCTTAAGCAAGCTTTAGTCAAACTGCACTTCCTGAACATTTCCTGGGACTCTCTGAATTTGCTCATGTCCATGTCTAAAATATACTCCCCTCCCCCACACTCTCGTTTGTGAGAGTCTATTTTCTCTTTTCCAAGGCCCATCCCACTTACCTTTTCTATGACTTTCCAAATCCCTCCACACTGGGTGTGATCTCTCCCTGCAAATGTAATGAGTCCAGATGAGTAGTAAACCAGGGCACAGTTCAGAAGGGGGAAGATGGGCTCAGTTTAAAACACGTGACATTTAAAACTGTTGAAGAGCCTAAAGAAATTCAGAGGTATGTGACCAGAGGTCGGGGTGGAAGAGACATTTAGGGAGTCACACACCCAGAAAGAGTAATTGAAGCTACAAAGATGGGTGAGTGACCTCAGAATAAATACATAAAGGAGGAGTAGGCCCAACAGTCACTCCCAGGGCAGCATTTGTTATTAGGTGGTGGCAAGGACAAATAAAAAATACCCAGAAAATATGGTCAGATGGGCAGAAAGAGAACCACGACAGAGCCTCCAGGACATAACGATGAAAAATGTGATGAAGTGGTGGTAAGATAATATTACACGTGACCACAGGTTCAAAGAGAAGAGAACTAAGCAGATATATGAACGAAAAGGAAAAACAGGGACCGTGGAGAGAGTAGTTTCAATAGCATTGAGAAGATGGGGCCCAAAGGAAGTTCATTAAATTTCAGCAATTATTTAATGAGTGCCCACCATGTGCCAAACACTGTGTTTAAGGAAGGACACTGACCGGAATTAGCAATGGGTATACACCAAAGGCTGGAGGAAGTAGGATACAAAGAAGGAATTTTAAAAGTCTATACTTTGCAATTGTTATCAAAAGGGATTCTTACCAGAAGGTGATAAGAAAATTTCATCTTGTTTAATTTGAGTCTAGGAACAACATAAAATACAAGGAAAATTCAAGTTGGCCTCTAGCACTGGTTTTCCCATTAATAAATAAATATTAAAGAATAAGAGTTACAATGCGTTTTAAAAACATAAATAGTTTTTGTAATTTAAAATTGTAATACAGAATAATGAATTACAAGGATACCTTTTGTTTATAAAAGGTTATTTCTGAAAAAACACAGAATATTAAGTTGTTAAATAATCCTTATAAGATTGTTTGGTGACTAACAGAAGGCCTCTTGCTGAGGCACAAGAGAACCCAACAAGTTCAAGGTTATAGCCAGAGCAAAATTAGATGCACTTCAGTATGTTTATTAGAGTAATTGGATCTGGATAAACACTCAGAGCAATGTCCAGGTTTTTGCACATTGTGCTGCCCATCCAAACATCCTTTTCACCTACGAAACCACTGGCTACTTTTCTCCTCTTAACCCCCTCTCCTGCCTCGTTCTCCTTCTTAAGTGGGCGAGAAAAGTAAAATCGAGTACCACTAATCTGAACATTGGTTCATATGCCATTCTCACAATTTATGCTATGACCGATACATTACACAAATAGTAATGAATTTCTGGTGTTACACTGCTTACAAAATGGCATTCTAATTATTATTATTGGAAAATACTCTTCACAGAATTAAATTCTGCAGATTCACTGTCAAAAGAGAAATTGTCATCAAGGGGCTGTACTGAAAACCTATGGACACATTCAGCACGGTGACACGTATTAAGACATGCATGTGAGGGAAACAACTATCGTGATTTATCAGTTCATGTGGCATTATGAGTTACAGAGATTTCACCCATTTAATTGCTTGAGAATCCAGAACTTTCAATTACTGTAATAAATATACTAGATTACATTTCATTTTGCTTTGGCCACAATATCAAACTCACTATTGATGCAGCTTTAGAATGCGATTTAATTTATGAGATGTTTTCCAGAAATAAAGTAATGACATCAACGCCATAACTCAAGGGCAGATTTTGCTAGATGCATTAACTTGAACTACAGTACCCATGTCACTAAATGAAGGGCCTACACGAAGTGACACGGAATGTATAATTTTGTATTGCCATTAAAGTGTTTTTCTTCATCAATATGGATGAGTTTTATAATTTGTATTAAAAAGCTGGCACTGAAATTCAGATTTAACAGACAAGCATGTTCCCTTTCTCAGTAAATTCCAGTCATCATTCACCTATTACACGTCCCCCATTCACATATACACCTATGGGCTATTCTACCTCACTGCTTTAATATATATCACACTTTTAATTACGGTGAACAGTGGTCATATGGTAGCCTTATTTCTATAGCTGCATGTGACTACTGCATGTGACAATTAGGAGAACTACTGGACTACTGTGATCTAAGGGTAACTAAACTGTTAAAGAAGCCAGCCCTTTCATACAATAAAAATTATAACTTACTTTTACTAGATAATTGTTGGCATTTCAGCCTGAGTCTATACTTTTCATTTTCTTCAAGCATTCTAGAAATGACTTTGTGTACTCTATTCCACACTGAAACCTTAAAAAGAGAATCACAGTTAAGGAACACTGAGCAGAGAGGCAGGAATACATTTTGACGGAGGCAGCTGGGAGTGACTCAACTGTGTTACATGTCAATCAGTATTATAAATTAATATTAGCACTTAAGAGACCTAAAACTTAAATGTAATTTTCCCCCATGATCTCTGAATTCTCTGATCTCTTTTTCCAACTTCCCAGCATTTCCTCTTTGCAGTATTTAACTGTTCTGGACGAAGTTTCCTTTCAAAGTTCATATCTATAAAACCCTACTTAAATGGCTGCAATACACTCAATGTTGTTTTGAAAGATAATAAAAATAATGAATTGCTATTTCGATGTTAAACCACTAGGCAATACTTTGATTTTTAGTATTTTATCCTATTAAAAATTAAACATTTCTCCTAAGACACACCAAAGCAAAATCACTGGAGAGCATGAATACACTAGAATAGAAAGAATGAGGACAATGGAAGCAAACAGACCACGGCTTGAATTCTGGTTTTGTCATTTTGTCACTTAGCAGTTGCCTGACTCTGGTCAAGTGTCTTAATCTCATCTACAAGTACCTTCACACGCTGAATTATAGAATTAATAAAAAGTATTTGTAAAGCTCTTGCCCCTGTGTCTGGCACACGGTGGTTATAAGTAAATATTGGCTATTGCTTTTTCCTCCTCACCCGAGGGAGCTGGTTCTTAGAAGAAATACTTGTTAGTGGGGAGGCTAGGTGCACACTCACAACGCATTTGCTGCAAGCATTAGTCACCTTGAATGCTACTTTATACTCTATGTGGGTTATAAATCAAATAACTTTGAAGCTCAGAAAAAATACAATTTTATGTGCAATCACCAACAACTTCTTTAAAATGAAGTATTAAATTTATGGTAGAAATCAAAGATTAGCAGAGAACTAATCCTGTTTTAATATGTTTAAAACACTCAAATTACCATAACAAGTGGACAATCAGAAGTGAAAGTGTCAACACTAAAGGTTCTTTCTAGTCAGCTCTTGTGGTAGACACTGAATGTATATCCCTTGCCTTTAAAAGAGCAATATGAAACCAATATAGACACATTATTTTCTGTGAAATCTGTGATTTTCTTATATTACATTATCTATCAGAGTTTGTTATACTCTATGGAACATTTATTTTCATGCTTTGAAAAATCTCTCAGTGGGTTACATTTTGATTAAAGTGTGTTTTATGCCTTCGACACTACAAGGACTATTTTTTATGGTTCATAAATATTTCCAAACCGAGTTCCATTTCTGCTAAATTAATTGTATTTTCTCATTTTAGTAAATTAAATTTTTCAAAAGATGAAACTATTTTTACTCTCTTGAGTATCTTCACACATTTGTCTTTAGAGAGGAAATGCTACCAGTATGTGTAACTCTGTTTAATCTAAAATTCGAATATTGCTCATTCCCCTTTTCAATAATATACCTTTTTCTTTTTCTTCATTATTTTGGATGCTTCATTCAAAGGTATGGGAAAATCAAATTTTTTAGCTAAGGTCTTCTGGGTTAAACCTAATTTTTAAGAAAAAAAAAAAGAGTGAGAAGGTAAAATATCAAGGCTAACACATATACTAAAGGGCTCACTATCCTGAGAATAAAGGTAATTATAAATGTCTCTTGAGCTCTCTTAGGAGATTTTTTACAATTGTTGGTATATTTCATTCACCGGGTGATACCAGTTTACTAATTACCGAATATTGTGCTGGGGAGAAAATTAAAAGCAGACCCCCGGAAGTGCCTCAGAAATCTCCATTTTCTGATTTGAAAGATGAGTCCCCAGCAGCAGAGTAAACATATAACAGAACTGGATCTCGCCCCAACGCATCTCTGTGGTCTCCTTTCCTCCCCATTCAACATCAGATGCATTATGTCTCCAACTACACAAAACATCTTGTGGTTCCTCAGATATGTCTTGTTCTTACCCCTCTCAGCCTCTGCACGTGTTCTATCCGGCTAAATATATATTAGTCCTAAAGTCAGTTCCTTATTTAATGGAGAACACTAGAGGCATCTCCCCTAAGATCAGCAACAAGCGAAGGATGCCCACTATCTCCACTACAATTC
>JAQQSQ010000748.1:0-13854 GCA_028627145.1 Eidolon dupreanum
GCAGGGGATGTGGGCAAGGGGGTGGGGTTTGGGCTAGATTCGGGTTCAGGCGGCAGAGGAATGGGAGTTGGTGTCGTAAACAAAAACAAACAAAAATGCTAGCAGCATATACTTCTGAAAGCATAACGAAATTATAAGTACCTTCGGGCTTCAGGGGCGTTCGGGGCAGATTGAACACCCCAAAGCCACCTTTTTCCTGTCTTTTGGTCCCGCAGCCCAAAGAGGCAGCTCTCCCCCTTGCTTCCCAGTTCTCAAACCCAGGTTGCCATCCCCAGTGTGGAGGAGAGAGATCGATTCTCAGTCGACCCCTGTTTGAAGGTCCCTAGTACCCATGCCACTGAACATGTGTGATACTGGGCAAGTCACTGTTCACCATCACGCAATTGCGCACACAGGCAAGCTCACACGCGTGCACGCTGCTGCACTAGGCCCGTCATTCCTTCATACCAAAATATGTCAAGTGTAGTTAAAACATAAAAATGCATTCTAAAGGTATCACAGTAAGTCAGGATTAGCCACCGAGAGGTCATCTTATCAGAGGCAGATGCGAGGGAGGACATCCCTGATTCCCAGTTGCCCATGCCACCGCACAGGTGTGACTTCAGCAACTCAGCTGCTCGGGTCATTATCTCATATTAAGCCATCGGATCCTGTGAGACCTGTCCTAGAAACAGGGCTGCGTCCTGCCCCAGACCCAGGGACAGGGCCCATCTCGGAAAGGAAAAAGACATTAAAGATTAAAGGGGAAAATTTCTTAGAAGGGTCCCCCTTCCCTCGAAGTCAGGGTCAGGGCCTGGAAGCCCCAGATGCCGGCTAGTTTGGGTGGAATCTGCTTTGCAAGCACATCTGTTATAGTCCTCATATTCTCTGCTTAATCTAACACTTTGTTCTCTCTGTAGCAAAACTCACTGTTCCTTTGAAGTCCTAGCTTATCCTTGCTAAGGGAAGGGGGAGTTAAATGTGGAGAAGCAAATCCCTGAGCCTGCAGGTTCTACCCTAAGATGGCTATACAATGTAAGGAGCAAGATTGAGATGGCTTTGTCAGTAACTCCTCCTCATCAGGCATCAGGGACTTTTCTTTCCACATACAAACCATGGGGAGTCTGGATTTTGTCTTATTAGAGGAGGGGCCATTCCTTTACCATCGACTCGGGCGTATGGGACACAGAACTACTACATTGTCTGTTTTTATGCCAATTCCATACTGTTTTGATGACTATGGCTTTGTAACATAGTTTGAAATCAGAGAAGAGGGGAGGGAGATGCCTCCAATCCATTCTTCTTTCTCAAGTATCTGAATACGTGATCTTTTAATGCTCGGCGAGGATATAAAGTCACTGTCAGTTCAGAAATATACTGTGTGTAAAGAAGTTTTCTCATAAATGCTCGTGGGGGGGGGGTCTCATCTCTGATGTAAACATGCTTAGGAAACAGGAAAGATTTTCTAATTTTTAGGAAGAAATGCTTTCAAACTTTAAAATTAGAAAATCATTTTGTTTCCGGGAGCTTTTCTTTTAGTGCCTTTATTTCTATACATCCTCCCCTCCCCGCAGAGAGTTTCCTCAGGACTAAATGGACACTTGGCGAAAGTGTCCCTTTCTGAAATAACTGGGGTCCCTTTATGGCACTGCTACCTTTGCTCCACAGGGCTCCAAGTGTCATTACTCCTTTTAAACTTCCTCAATGTCACCATATGCTTTAGAAAAAGAAGAGCAAATAGCTATCAGATGTCAAGCAGTGAGGCTAGATGCCGCACACAGGTTTTCCCACTTGATCCTTTAATCACCCTAAGAGGGATGGTACCACTTTAAAGAGGGGGAAACTGAGGCTTGAAGATGTGCTCTATCCCGCCCAAGATCTCACAGCTAATGCGCCGAAGAGCCCGATTCTGGCCAGGCCTCCAACCCCCGATTCTGGCCAGGCCTGTGTTTTGGTGCCTCGCAGTGAAACTGAGGTAAAAGGGGCCGGATCCGAACTTATTGCTATAGGACCTCCAGGACCGGCTGGTGACTGAACCGAAGAGGTGAATGAGAGGCAAAAGTCTAGAAGACTCCCTAAGTGCACCCATAAACTGGCCCCAGGCATGGACAAGGTCATTTCTGGCAAAATGTGGTTTCAGGGCACAAAACTAAACAGGACGCCACCACTGTCAAACGTCAAAGGAGGGCAAGGAGAATTACAAAGAATTTTTAGACTAGGAATCAACGGATCTGGGTTCTAGACCTGACTCTGCTAGACACCTCCTTGGTAACCCTGCACAACTGAGATCAGCGACCGGCTCGTGAGGATGGAGACAAGAACCCACATCTGACTGTCAGCAACGCCTGGGGGCTTTTTCACAAATACCGATTCCTGGTCCCAAAGACAAACCTGCTCAGTTCGATTCTCGGCGGGTGCATCCGGGGTCATTCTCACCGGCAGCCCAGGTCTGAAGGTCGCTCGACTAGACGAACTCCCGGTGGGCTCCCCGCTCTTTCAGATGGCTCCAACCGGCAGTCTCTCCAGGCGCGCGGAAGGACCTCGCTTCTGGGATCCAGCACAAACCAAGCCAGTGCGTGACACAACTTCCCCAGCAGAGGGCAGTGTTGGCTCAAAGTTTACCCAAGCATCTTTCTCGGGCCTTAGGTTTTCATCCTACCCTACAGCACTGTTTTAGGATCTGTTTCTTTTTTAATAATAAAAAAAAAGGTACCAAAAATTACCTAAAATCCCATCACTTGTTGTTTAAATTTATAAAGTACACTCCACCTATCCATCTACCTCCCAGTTAGTGACTTAACATTTCTTTTAAGTCCTTTACACACACACACACACACACACACACACTCAAACTCTTTTTCTAAATGTGAAATCATATTTTTTGGTCTATAACTCACATTTTTCACTTAAAAAATATATCATGCACATCTTCCAAATTCATACATTTTCAAATGGCTACATTGTGTCATCACCAAAATGTCTATTAATGAATGTCAAGGATTTTGTAGATTTTCAGTTACAACTACCAATCCAATTACCATTCTGGAGCATAAATCTTTGTCTAATCAGGCATTTTTTTCTGTAGAATACAAACATAGGATTAAGTCAAGGATATATTCATTTTTCTTTACTCTTTGTGGTTGATTTGTTTTCCTGTTTTGTCAAATGTTGAATAGTTTTAAAATATATTTTGATCATGCTAAGAGTAAAAAATTATACCAAATACCCAGAAAACAATTTTTTTAGTCTAGCATGATTTTTATTGTCATTGCTATTGCTGTTGTTATAAAATTGTTTTAATTAAGGTATTTTTCTAATTATGAGCACTTTTTGAGACAGATTTTCTCATGGTCACTAAACCATTACATGAGTACAGAACAATATTGTTTAAAATATTTCATCATCAAAATGTGTTCATGTTGCTTCTTCTGTCTTACCAAAGATATTTAAAAATTATAAATATATCTGTTTCTCACATTCATATACAAAATCAACAAAACATATGCACAGGCCCTTTGTCACACTCTGGTTCTGAGGGTCCACACACTGCAGGTTTCTCCAAGCCCTTCTGTTCTGATTGGGCAAAAAGGCATCATTTAGTCGCACACATGGAGGCTGAGTTATTGCCAAATCGGACCCAGGTTCTGGGCTTCAGTGAGGTTCCAATATGAGACAAAAATCTAAATGAGAGTGTCAATGGGGAGACCCTCTGTTTAAAGAGGCACTTGGGAGTTTTTCGCCAATAAGGTTTTGTTGAATGAGATGCCGTGATCTCAAAGGCAAGAAACTAAAGAAAGGACTGGATGTGAGCCGAAAAGAGTAGGGAGGGGAGGTTCATGACAGGGAGATTTCAAAACCCTCAGTGCCTTCTGAACACCCAGCACTGAAGGCAGGCACCTTTGAACAAAAATAAAACTTGGGTGCACAATTTGGATAGGAAAAAAAGTGTGAAGATGTTTTTAAGAGATTTCTGTTACATCTAAGCAGATTAAAATTATACGGAACAATACGATAATACTGGATTTTGCAAAAGAACAAAAACAAAACAAAACAAAGGCAGAGTGGTGGCTTGCAGGAAGCCTGGCAGACGGCAAACACTGGCTTGATATTTCCCTAAAGACCTGGGTTTGAGGTTTTCCTGGAGAGAACCACAACCCTTCTCTCTACTGTTCAGCTACTGCAGCTCCAAGTTCTTAGCTCGTGACTCGGCTTCACACTGTTCAGCCTCACAGCTGCACCACCAGCTTCCTTCAGCTCACTCACTGAAATCCCAGTTCCTTCCCTACCATACCAGTTCATTACAAAAGAATAAAATAAAATATACCGTCTACAGGGTAACACATGAGAAGAGGAAGTTTAGATTATGCTCATCACTTTTGTCTTCATCGCATACTAGAAAGTTAATTTTAACTATTTCTCTTGCGCATGAATTCTCAAAAGATACAACTATCTGGCCAACTAGAAATACATGTCTGCAACTACAATGAAAGAATAATATGAGATTAAAATCGATGCTCAAAAGCTGAAGAAGCAACTGGAAAGGAGTGAGAAATGGGTCATTCTGGAGCAAGTAGAGAGTCTGGGGCCACGGTACGTCCCCTCCCTACCCCCCACCCCCACCCCCGGTGAGTACAGAACTCAGCGTTCGTGTCTGGGTCTGAGACACAATTATGCTGACGGATCTGATGAACTTAAGCTGAAACGAGGATGAAGGAGGATCCAGTATTGCCTCCCGGGCTCATTCTGGGCAAGCAAGATGTCTCCTAGGCACTAGGCAACGACAGACACGCAGGAGTAGTCAGGGTTCCTACTGGCTCAGCAGACAATTTTTTTAAGTAGACGGACTCCTGCCCCCAAAAGAGGTCTGTCTGGATGACAAAGTGTCAAGATACTTGGTGCTCTGCAGGTAGAAGGCATTTTATGAGCAGTAAGGATTTTCTCTATCCGAAATGAATTCGTCCGATGGTAAAATGGGACAGTCCCACTCAGTTCTCCAAAGCATCTATCGACTTGCCGAAAGCACGTGGCTTTCCTCATTAAAATAAGAAGTTTCTAAAGTGCAAGGTAGCAAAACTGTGGTATAGGCACATTCTTAGTAAATCTCATGCTTGAAGGAGTCTTGCACCCACATATTTCAAGACCTGGACACCACATCTCCAAGGTAAGTCTGACAGCCATTGGGGGGTCTGTCGAAGCCCAAAAAGTGGCAATGAAAAAACATCAACGTGAAACCTGTCAGATTTGAGGGGCTGTTAGGGTTAAAGAGGGGAGAGAGAGGAGAGTGGAGAAAGAGAACACAAAAGGAAAAACCCTTCCCAGATGGGACCATTACCCTGTGACCGCAAGGTTCACTGTGTGAATCACGCTACTCTTTTTTAACAGGCAAACTGATTTCCCTTTAAAAAAACGATCATGATATAATTTCCAGTCTCTCAGGTTCAATCCTGGTGCTTTGTGACAGTGGTTCTTACACATATTTTGAAAGATCGACCTTAGGTATTTCGTTTCTTGATCTTGTTGTACATTGTTTATTTTTAATTTCTGTTGTGGCTAATAGGTATCAATGGACATTTTTTACACTGACCTCACACCCAGAAACCTTCTAAACTCTTATCAATTCTAGTAAGTTATCTGCAAAATCGCTTAGGTTTTTATGCACACAATTACATCATCTGTGGATGATGACTAGTTCGTCTCCTCCTTTCCAAGAAAATGCCTTTTTTGACGTTCCTGAGCTAGCTAGGGCCTCAGCACAGTGCTGAAGACAAGCACTGGTGGTGAGCACCCCATCTTATTCTCAGAATCACAGGGAAAGCCTGCGTTCCACGTCTGACCCTCATACAGCAAGCTTAAGTTTCCTTTTATTAAATGTATTGGGGTGACAATGGTTAATAAACACGGTAAGTTTTTTATGAATATGCTTGATCAGGTAGTGAAAATTGCTTCCTCTTCCAAGTTTGCGAAGGTTTTTTTTTTTTATGAATGTTGAATTATTCTCAAATATACTTGTGAATTGATTGAAATGATCCTTTAAAGGATATTTATTGATGTTCTAAAGTCGAACTGAGCTTGGCTTCCTTGAGTAAATGCAGGATTCAGATTCGCTGTTGAATAGTTTCTGTGGAACTGGAATTACTTATTCCTTGAATATTAAGAACTCATTTGTAGTCATTGAGGACTGCTGTTTTTCTGAGGAAAGATTTTAACTACTGGGTGAGTGTAGTGCGCTGATTCTGAGCAAAGGCCTGAAGCTAAACTGTCTGTGTTAAAATTCGAGCTTTGCCTCCTGCTAGCCATGCGGCCTTGTGCGAGTTACCTGACCTGTGATCTAGTATACTCATCAATAAATGGGAATGAACCATGATATCATCTACCTTAAACGATCTAACATATATAAAAACATTTGGAATGGTACCTGGCTCACAGCGAGTGCTATGTATTTGATATGATTATCACTGACTTAATTTCTTTAATAATTATAAAACTGCATGAGTTTTCACCTTATTCTTTAAAAAAGAATTGTTCTTCATTATGCTAAAATGCACAGGACATAAAACTGACCGCCCTCACCATTTTACGTGGACAGTTCGGTGATATAAGGTACATTCATATTATGCCACCGGCACCATCCTCTGTCTCCAGGGCTTTATTCACCTTACAAAACTGAAGCTGTGTCTCCATTGAACGATACCTCCCACTGCCCTCTCCCCAGCCCCTGGCGACCACCATTCCACCTTCTGCCTCTGAATGTGACTCCTCTAGATATCACGTTATGAGTGAAATCTTCCAGTGTTTGTCTTCCTGCGACTAGCTTATTTCATGTCGTGCCATGTCTTCAGAGTTCAGCCATACCATTGTATGTGTTAGAATTCCCTTCATTTTTAAGGCTGAATAGTATTGCATTGTATGTGTACGCCACATTTTGCTTATCCATTTATTCATCAATGGACATTTGAGTTGTTTCCACTTTTCGGCTCTTGTGAATGATGCTGTTATGAATATGGGTGTGCTCTTTGAGATCTTGCTTTTGATTTTTTTCGGGTTATAGACTCAGAAGCCTTTCTTCTTTTCTATTACAAATATTTAGGGCTATATATTTTCTTCTATGTTCCACAAATTCTGATATGTAGTGTTTTTATGATAGCTCAGTTGTAAATATTTTCTAATTTTATTTTGATTTACACTTTAATACATGAGTTTATAAGTTATCATTTATAATTTATAAATGGCATATATGACTGAGACTACACTAGGAATCATAGTGACAGAGAAATACAACTGTGGAATTAATTCAATATTCTATGGCTCCAGATTTGAAAGCAAACTAACACATAGTAAATTGATAGTGTGACAGCACTTATTTAAATAATCAAACCAAACCTAATGAGAAGTCTTATTTTGTTATCAAGAATAACCTTTCTTTGACATTATTATGATCACAAGGAAGAATACTGCCATGAACAATTTTGAGAAATTTTTAAATGTGCAAAAAACAAACAAAAAATGACTAAGTGTCCTGTCTTGGACAGCTTTCCATAATATTTCTGCTTTCACTATCTTGAGTTATTTTTTAATCTCTTAGGTTAAAGAAATTTGAAAATAACGCAAAATATTTTATCCAAAGAAATGCAAGTTAGTTAGGTCCAGCTGAATGCAATTGATTATTGACCCACTTTGCATCTATTTTAAATTTATTTTGGCATTCCTTATCTGCCTGTGTGTAGGTGTGTCCGTGTGTGTGTCCGTGTGTGTGTCCGTGTGTGTGTCCGTGTGTGTGTGCGTGTGTGTAGTTGTACCTGTTTGACTTTTGCCCCTGGGTTTGCATTCCTTGGAATTTTACCTGTGTGAATTCCGAGTCTTGAAGGTGGGCCCCTCCCATGGACATCTACATGCACTCCCATCGGGAGCCTGAAGACTGCAACCTATAAGCATTTTTTTTTACTAAATTATCAGCTTGACGTTTAAACCATCTTGAGGATGTGAATTTGCATTTTTTTAACTAAATTATCAGCTTGACGTTTAAACCATCTTGATGATGTGAATTTGAGCTGCAAATCAGTGTGAGTGGCAGTTTTACACTTGATTTTTCAGGCAATCTTATTTTACTCTCTGCTTTCGTAAGCAAATTAACTTGCTATGCCCTCCAGAATACAAGTTTTTTTCCTAACTCAGTCTTGCACAGAGAATGTCGCTTCAGGGCCTCCCAGCTTTGTGTAAAAAGTCTTCTATTACATTGTCGCTGAATGGGCCTTAAGCTTTATCTCCTGTCCCTGGTGCCACAAAAACTCAAGGTCACAAAGATTCAGCAATGACTTCTCGCTCAATGCTGCCGTCAGTGTTCTACTTATTTCTCTGGGTTCCTGCTTTAACTTATTTGGATTTTTTCAATTCATTTGGTTTTGTTTTATTTACCTCCGAGGATTTATATTTTCTTCACAGATCGTTCACTGCATTTAAACATATTTTTTAAATTACTTTATCCAGAATTGTCAAATGAGTTCCCTATGAGAGGTTTCAGAAACACGTGATTAAATCTCCCTTGTATTTCTATGTGGAACTAGGCTCATTTGAAAGTTCATTTCAGTTCAAGCCCAGCATCATGTCACTGTACCTCTTCCTTGAGATATGAGAATGTCTTAAACCTCTCAAGTCAGCAGGGCCCTAAGGCTCAGCTAAAATCTTCCTCGATGGAAGGGGAAACTGTCTCTGAGAGTCAGCACGAGTCATCTCCAGCTGAGCTCAGGGCTCCAATTCTGACACAAAGCCTGTGTTCTTTCCTTTCCCTGCAAACTGTCCACCCGCGTACGACAACCGGGAAACGTTTCTTGGACAGACGAGTACTGGACCCATTCAATCTTATAAACTCCTGAACAAATGTAGGGATTTTGCTCATTTTTTGTTTCATTTTGTTTTAGAAACTGGGCTATTAAGCTAAGAGGTAAATGCCCTTGGCGCTTTTTCTCTCTCTTTCTGAACTTCCACCGGCTGTGAGGCAGGAGGGGTGGAGGTCTCTTGACACCTCAGCTGGTCCTTCTGACAAGAAGACCAGGCTGGAATGCAGGGGAGGCTGAGAAGGCAGGGGAGGTAAAGTCTGGAAAAGATAGGCTGGATTATCAGTAAACTTTTTCTAAAAAAAAAAAAAAAAAAAACAGGGATCAAGGAGAGGCTTCAAGGAAGAACAACATCACAGTAGTCATGCTTGAGAAAGATGCTTCTCATTACCACCTCTCAGGATTCTCCAGTGCTCTGCCACTTCTGTTTATCATGTTTTGCTTTTTCAAATCCATTATCTCAATGGATCCATGCAAAGAACAAGTACATATAGATGTGATCCGTATTGCTTGCATTGGCAGAAAAACTTACATGCACGTACATTTTCCCACATACTCTTTACAATGAGGCTTTAAGGCAGACCTTGAAAAAGCTGATGTCTCCTCAGGCTGGAGACATCATGTGAAGGGAAGAAGCAAGCAGGGCAAAAACCCAAGGCAGGGGAGGGCCGGGGCAAACTTAGGAATAAATGCCCTGCCTATGCATAGAAAACGCTTCCTTTTTGTGTAAAGGGAATTGGACTAGGCTATATGCTATATAGTCATTGCCTAAACTTGTACAGAGGAACTTAGGAAGAATTTCCCCAAGAAATCGACAAAATGGTCACATGTAGAGGAAGGTGATGGCGAGGGGTAGATGAGAGGTAGAAGGTGAGGGGCAAATTTTTTCACTGTATGAATGCCTTTTTATATGTTTTTAAAACCTTGAGCCATATAAATATATTCCTCAAAATTTTGACTTAATAAAAAATCATTTGAAGAAACAAGAACAATTGTTTAAAAAATTGCCAGTTTTCAGCTTCATTTCATCATGCAGAAATGAATGTCTAATATGGCCAGTTCTTTCAATTTTCAAAAAAGGCCAAAAACTGAGATTTGGGGTTTTTTCTGACCTTCCCTGATTTCAGAAAATTTTTAACGTGACAGAATTTAAATTAACAAACGTCACAGGAAGAGTATAAAAGTTCCCACATACCCTTCAGCAAGTTTTCCCAAACATTAAAATTTTATCACATTTGCTTCATTCTTTTCTGTGCATGCATGTGTTCTAGATCCATCCATCCATCTATCCATACATACATACATACATACATTTTTTTTCTAAATTGAGAAATTGAAGATACGATGCCCTTTCCACCAAAACGCTTATGTATATATTTTCTAAATGCAGACATTCTCTTATATAACCACAGTGAAATTATCAAAACCAGGAAATTAGCATTACCTTATTCAGACTTCATCAATTTTCCCAATAATGCTCTTTATAGAAAAGAAAATCCTTGATCGTGTTTTGTATTCAATTTTCATGCCTCTTCAGCCTCCTTCAATCTAGAATCGCTATCCAGTCTCTTCTTGGCTTTCACAATCTTTGCAATTTTTAAGATTATAGGCCTGCAGTAGATTGCACTTTCCAAAAAATGGTCAAAACAATATTTCTAGTCCACACGCTCTTCCAGAACCTTCTTACTACTCTCTATTGAGAGGTGGAGTCTATTTCCCTTCCCCTTGAACTTGGGTGGGATTGTTTCTCCTTTGACCAGTAGAACAAGGCATAAGTGATGCTATGTGATTTCTAAGGCCGGCCTATAAAAAGGATGTGGGTTTTGCCTGGTTCTATAAGCTTCTCTTTCTTTTTCTCTTTCTATCTCTTCTCTCCACTTACCCTTGAAACCTAGCCATCACGCTGTGAGCAAGCCAAGCAGGCCACGTGGAAAGACAAAATATAAGTGTTTCTGCCAACAGCCCCAGCCAAGATCCCAGATGACAGCCAGCATCAAACACCAGACAGGAAAGTGAACAAGCCTGCAGACATTTCCAGCCCTCGGGCTTGGAGCCTTCTAGCTGAGACTCAGACATCATGGAGTAGAGACAAACCATCCCCTTTTGTGCCCTTTCTGAATTTCTGGCCCACAGAAGCCATAAGCATAATAAATATATGTTTCACACCAGTAAGTGGTAAAGTTATTTGTTACATAACCACAGTAACCAGAACAAAGCCTGTTATTTAATAAAATATCCCTCAATTTATATATATTCAATGTCAGATGTTTCTTTAATATTTTCATTTTTTGAATATCAGCTCAAATTTAAACTTTTTAAAATACAGTGTAGGCTAGGAATGACTTTTTAGATACAATGCCAAAACCATAATCTTTGACAGAGAAACTAAGTTAGATTTTATTACAATTAAAACTGCTCTGTGGAAGACATTGTTAAGAGGATAAAATACAAGCCATAGACTGAGAGAAAATATTTGCAATATATGTATCTGATAAAGGACTGTATCCAAAATACACAAGGAACCCTTAAATCTCAACAATTAGAAAACAAACACCTCAATTGAAAAATGGGCAAAAGATCTGACCACACCCCTCACTGAAGAAGATACACAGATGGCAAATAAGTACATGAAAAGATGCTTCAGCCATCATTTACCATCTGCAAATTCCAAGCTAAGCCAATAATGATATACCACTAGAATGAGACACCATCAGAATGGCTAAACTCCAAAACACCGACCACATCAAATGCTGGTGAGGATGTGGAGCAAACAGGAACACTCACTCATTGCTGGTAGGAATGCAAAAATGGTACAGCCTTTCAGAAGACAGTTTGATAGTTTCTTATAAAACTAAACATACTCTCACCCTACGATCCAGCAATCATGCTCCTAGGTATTTACCCAATGAGCTGAAAACTACATGTACACAAAAACCTGTATAATGATATTTTAAGCCACTTTATTCATAATTACCAAAAACTAAAAGCAACCAAGATGAACATCAATAAGTGAAAAGATAAATGAACTGTGGTACATCCAGACCATGGAATAATATTCAACAATAAAAAGAAATGAGCTCTCACGTCACAATGAGACATGGGAGAACCTTCAATGCATATCGCTGTGAAAGAAGCTAGTCTGAAAAGACTGCATGCTGTATGATTCCAACTACATGACATTCCACAACAGGCAAAATTACAGAGACAGTAAGCAGATAAGTGGTTGTCAGGGATTTGTGGAGAAGGAGGAATGAAGAGGTGAAGCACAGAAGATTTTTAGGGCAGTAAGAACTATTCCATGTGGAACTGTAATGGTGGGTACGTGTCATTATATATTTGTCAAAATCTACAGAATATTCAACACAAAGAGTGAATCTTAATGTAAACTCGGGCTTTAGTAAATAATCATGTATTTATATTGGTTCATAAATTATTACAGATGTCCCACCCTAATGAAAGATGTTCATAATAGAGGAAACTGTTAGGGATGGTTGACATTGGAACTCTCTGTACTTTCTTTCCAATTTTTCTGTAATTATAAAATTTCCCTTCTGAAAAAACTCTTTTAATCTAAAACAATCAAATAGTGTGGGTCAAATATATCTCTCTAGGACCAACCCTTGCTTAAAAGAAGTGAAGCAACCACTAATATACAAACAAGCCCCATTTTCAGGAAAACAGACAAATGTAGTAAGTGACCACTAACAACTACAGTAGTTGATGGGTGACAGTCTCAAATAAAACTTGTCTTTGTTCTGAACTGTGTGTTACTATAGGAAAAAATCTACTGAATAAAAGAAATCTATCATTACTCCCAAATACGAGCTAGTACGAGTTCTAATGAAGCACCAAACACAACGGTCAGTCCGCTCAGCAATGCCTCCCCATGCCCAGATCCAGAGGGAGCCCCTTGCCTCAGAGCGAGCCCGCCCCAGTGTAAGGCTGGTATGAGAGATACAGCTATGCCTTCCCAAACTGTCTTTTCTTCCTGTGCCTTTCCTGAAGAATCTTGATAACTCATAAAAATGAACCATTATCCTTAAGACATTTCAAAGAGCATAGCTTTTGCTTTAATATAAAAGAGTTCTGTGTGTATGCACAAATATTTAATATATTTAATTTTATTTGTGTTTGAGCACGTCGGTCTACCTTTTGAGAACTTATTGCAAATCCATGGAGAATAAAACTCATCCTTTCCATACATACGGTCTTTGCTTTATATCTTTAAAAAGCATAGTCACATGGGCTTTTTATCTACCGTGATACTCAAATAAATCCAGTGATACAGGTTTCTGTGCTCATTTACAAGTGAGGAAACATAAGTTCAAAGAAGCTTTGTGACTTAGCCATGTTTCTGCAGTAAATGGTGTAAGCCAAACTTTGGCTTAGTCTGTATCCAAGACTCAACTCTTCATCAAGCATCTCATTGTCTTTCTAATCTACTCATAAGCAAAGGGCCTGCCTCAGGCAAAGGTCTTGCAAAGGGAGGGGTGTGGGGGAAGAGCAATAGCCCCAAATATTCTGCCCCTGGAGCCATCCCACAAGTCTGAATCCTTTGGAGCCTTACAACTCAAAGTGTGGACTGAGGACCAACAGCAGCAGCCCTGGGAGCTTGTGGGAAATGCAAAGTCTCAGGGCGCATACTACAGTCATCTGACAAGATCCCAGACACATTAGTCTGAGAAACTCAGTCAGACATGCCATCCTTTGGGGTAAGACATGGTCTTCAGTCAGAACTGCCCCTCATCAAGTGAACATCGGAAATTGCGAGGCAGGTTAAGGCAGCCAATGCCAACAAGAAAGCTTGTTGCACTACTTTGCAAAAGGGCGTCTCCATGGCAGGAATTAAACAGAGAAACTGGGCAGATGAGGCTGGGTATGCAAAGACCTGCTCCAACAGGGCAGCCCTAAGAGACCCAAAGGATTGTGGGGAAGCTTCTGAATGGCGGGAGGGTAGCCCTGACGTGGGGGAGCACCTTCGAACAAGAGGTAGACAGTAAGCAGGCAAAGAACTGCTTCCTAAATGTACAAAACACTAGATAGT
>JAQQSQ010000749.1:0-13852 GCA_028627145.1 Eidolon dupreanum
TCCTGAAGGATTCACATTCTGGAAAATATAAATGTTTTCGACTACAGTTTTCAGGAAATATGTCCTTTCTCTCTCCTGCTGCTTCTCCCTGACTTAGAATATTTCTGTGGCTCTACCATCTGTACATGGATAGGGCAAGTCCCAACTTCTGCAGAGATTTAGTGCAACCTCGAACTGTTTTGAGGAAGAAAATAGATATAAAACACATCAGAGATTTAAATTAATGTTTGTGGATATGTTAGTTTGCTGATATTCCTGTGTGTGCATGTATATATATGTAAATATATATATATAGTGATTTTTTAAAAAAGGAAAGAAATCGGACTTGCCAGTTTTTATACCTCCTAAAAAAAGAATTCAAACGTCTAAGCTGGGCCGCAAGCATTTGTGTTTGAATCAACAAATAGATGTCTTTGGCAGCAGCCAGTGCTACCCCGCAGCGAATTCGAAGTCGGGATGCTCGGCCTAAATTAGCCCCCTAGAATTCCAAGTGGGTGCCCACTACCAACCACAGCTGACAGGGTCGTTTTCACGCAATTGTGGCTTTTTCTCTTGCAGATATAAATATGTTTCAGTTCGCCTAGAAGTGCTTTTTAGTGAAGGGGAGGAAAGAGAGGGTAATGTTTGGGTCTGTTTCAGGTGGAAGCCAAACTAATTGACAAATTGGACAGCCTGATGTCAGAAGGCAAAGGCGACGAGACGTACCGCGAGCTCTTCAACAGTATGTGAGTAACGTGTTCTCTGCGGGGGATTTGGTGTCAGCGCTGAGTGGCCGCGAGCTGCTGGAGCGCTTTGTCTCCGCGGAGTGTGAGAGGAAAGATAATTGCCTAACTCCGGCGAACGGGTCTGATTATATCGATGATTAGATGTGTCTTCTTCTTTTCATCTCTGACGAGGACAGGTCACGTGCCGCATTACAAAGCCCATCCTTTTCATGCCTAATCACTTGAGAACCGGGGCTGCAAGATGATGATTTTTAAAGAGGGTTACGCGTGGGAAGGGGAAAGGAGCAGTGTGACCGGGGAGTCCGGGGCGCAGCGCTTTCCAGAGCGAGGCCTCTGGGCCCAGCTGCTGCTGGGAAAATTAACCCCGTTTGCCCTGTTCTCCGGCACTTGATCCCATTTGGTGATACTGATTGCTCACCCGGCATCGTGAATTGTGTCCTAAACGTTCCTCATTAGAATGTCACAGAAGCAAACCATTTCTAGTAAATCCCGTGATTGGGATTTGTGTGGAGGATGGAGGAGGAACGGGGTGTTGCAAAGGGACTTGCAGGTTGTCCCTATCGGTGGAATGTGATCACAGTCCCAGGATGCATTGGTTGTGCTGGCTGTTGATTCACCCCCCTGAAACGGCCCGAGAGGGGCACCGAAGCGTGTTCAGCGCCTTAGCATTTTAATTCTAACCCTTGTTTTCTCTACAGCTTTCTGTGGATTTTAGCCACTTTCAAAGGTAGTATATGTAAAAGGGTTTCTTTTTGAAAGAAGGACTAGCTCATTGCACCTGGAAAATATTTGCACTTCTTTCAGAAGTGCAAAACAATCTGGCAATACACTTTCCTATTACGAAATATGCTTTTACTTGTATTGATGCCCAGGTATCACCTAAAACTAAATATCAGTGCTTTAGTACTGTTAGTCAAATGCAAAATTCTGGAATTCATTTTACGATCATAAATTCAGAGCAGTGGATATATGAATATATGTGGGTTTGGAATGTATTGTTAGTGACTGATAGATTTCAACTTGCCTGATTCAAAATCATTCTTCTCGCTTTTAAGAAAATTATATTGAAAGGAGAAGCCAAGAAAGCATATGCAGATTTTCAGTGGTGGTGGTGGTGGTGGTAGGTGATAAAATACGCTTTGTGCTGAATCCTGAATACCACCACTTCCTTCTGAGACTGTAATTAAACTGGAACTTGAGATAATTATTCACCAAGCCCTCGTTCCTTGTTACATACAAAGCGTCTGTCTTTTATGACAGCTGGATTTTAGTGAGAATTGCGATTAAAACCTCATCCAATATAATAAATTGCTTCTGAAAACTGCTCTCACATCACTTACTAGTCCTTGGTTTGAACAAAGAACTCAAATGAGAAAGCACTCAGTGTAATGAATCTCTTGAGATCTGTGATTAATTTTTTAATAAATACACAAGATTAATAAATGCTCGTATAGTTCTATAGTGCCTCTTATCTACTTTAATAGAGGCCTGATAGCGTGCAATTTGGATTGCTTGTGTGTAAATATGACTTTGAAATAGCAGATGTACCTTGGCATTAAAATCAAACCACTAATTAAAATATTAAGAGTCTGTAATTAGGACTATTTTAAGGTGCCTGATTCATTCAGTAGAGATTTTTATTCTTTTGTTGTTTTTTAGCATATTACTAGAAATGTTACCATAAATATTTTACTTTCATGCTTTTATGATCAGCATATTGGGAATAAATAAAATCTAAAGTGATAATTACATATCATTACTACCTGGGCTCAGAAAAGAAAGTGAAAATCTGTGTTTCAGAAAATAATCGCATGCTTTTTTGGCCATAGAAATCCCGATGAATTAGTATAGTCACAGCGAGCCACCACACACGTTATAAATCGGGAACCCGCGTTGCTATGGTACAGGTTCTCATTTGTTCTCTGTAATTCATGTCTAAAACTTCTTAGAATCTGTTCAGAGCCGAGAGCAGCTTACTGCTTTCTGAAAATGCAGTACTTGCCAGAAGAGCCGTAGGACGAGACTGTAAATTAGTATGCTGCCCTCATTCCCAAGAACTCAGGTCATTTTTCTCTAATCCTAACATCATCTCTATTTACCCACACTACATCTTTTAGAAAGAAGCAGGAGTCTGGATTTATTGTTTTTGATAACGCTGTAATTGTGGCTCATAGATGCCAATGGGATGCATCAAAATTGAGTCTCAGGACTAAACTCGCTTCCCCTGGCTCTGCTCGATTTGGTCATTCGGCTTTATTTATCGAGCACCCCCCTGCGCCACATGGCCGCCCAGGGCTGGGGAGGCAGCAGCGACCATGCCGTGGGCGCACACGGCAGGGGTACCTCCAGCCTCGGGGGGCCAAAGGGGCTTCCCAGGAGAGGTAGCACCCACCTCGCTTCTCCCCTAGTCCTTGACCGTGCTTTATCGTGTGTTGCTCTAAGTAATTCAGGGAGTTTCCGAGTCATTTCAAAGATTTCTGTGTGGGGACCACTCATTTCACTCCGGGGACAGAGGCTTAGCTCTGTAACACACGCTTTAAGTATTTGGATTTCTTGGATTAAGAGGAGCAGACACAGACACGGGCGTTCTGTACAAGAGTGTTGGCCTCGACTCAGCCCGTCACCAACCAGAGAGATGGAGGTTCAGGAGCAAATCCTACACGCCCCCCAATACTCTTCCGCAGAGCAGAAGCCTGATGAGCAGTATGTCACCCCGCAGGACCGTGGTTGGCCCTGCGGCCCAGTGTCGTGGAGTCTGTTGCCTCCGTATCAGCAGCGAGGGGTCACCTCGCACTGGTATCAGATGCCTCCTGCGCGCTCGGCCCAGACGTGTGGGCGTGATGACACACCGTCACCCGGGTCCTCTAGAGGGTCCTCTCTTGCTGATGGCCTGCCCCTCTCTGCTTGCGTCGGGCAGGCTGGAAGGCCGGGCCTCCCGGCCCCGAACGCAAGCCTGCCTGTGGAGGCAGCCAAGGCGGGTTCCAGCCCTGGTCCCGACAGCAGGGTGCCGGGCTAGCTGAGGAAACGGGCCCTGCAGAGCTTTGCCTCTGCTCTCGAGAGGATGCTGCCGCTCGCTTTCATGCTGCGTCCGGAGGCCGTGGAAACCCATGCAACTCATGCCCGTGAAAGAAGTTTCCAGATATTTTTAGAATGATTACTTAACTTGAGATCTTTTTTTTTCAGCCTCTAAGTAGATGCGGTGTGGGCTGTCACTTGGGGGAAATGTCTGCATCAGCCGGCATTGCCTTGGCTCGCAGATTGTCATTTGAGCACTTGGTTCAATACCAATTTGGCATTGAGGCTTGAAACAGGTGCTGTTCAGAGACTTTTTTTTTTTTTTTTTTTTTTTTTTAGAAAAAGAAAACACATTTTAAACAAACCAGAGGACCTTTCCCTGGGAGATTAGTCAGGGCAAGCTACATCCTTCCATATGCTACGCTCCCTTCTTAATCTAGACAACAGTTCAGAATAAACCAGAAAAACAAGTGACCGGGGACACATAGACATCAGATGAGACAAGACAGATGGCTGGACACTGGAATGACAATAGCAAGAAGTGAGAAGAGGGGATGAAAATTGGGAGAGAACGTGGCCACGAGCCCCCCACCCCCGAAACGCTTTGCCAAAATAGCTTTTTTCTTTAAAGTTTCTTTTTCTGCTAAGCACAATGTATGATAAGCTGAGATTGTACCTGTTTTCTTTGTTATTTCTGAAACCAAGTGAAAGACAAACGGGGTTTTAGACAGCAGCGATCATGAAGTTTGGAGTGGCAAAGCAGAACCCTTAGTTGTCATGCTTATGTTCTAACTTTTGTCATCGGGGGAAAGTTCAGTCATAAAGGCTTCGCCAAGCGTGTGGTGAATTTGCCGAGAAACAGAAATGAAAATAAAGCAGATCCTAATTGCTGTGGTTGTTATTATTTTGTGTTTACATAGCGCCTGGGCTCCAAGGTGCGTAAGATGAGGGGAAAATGCAGGAGGGGAGCTGTGGCTCAGTTCTCGTCACCAATCCGCTGCAACCACCACAGAGAAAATCCTCTGTGATTAACGACAAAGTGAATGAAACTGTTGAGTGAGCGCACAGATAGTACAATATGTATTGAGTGGGCAAATGTTAAGTGAAAGGAAAAAACGCGAAACGTCATCCCGTCTGTACAAGGGTTTTTCTGTAGCAGTTGCATTGCAGTAAAATTGCTTGGATGAAGATGCATTCCACTGAGAGGTAGGAAAGCATTTTTATGTGACTAAAGCGAGATCTTACTTAAAAGTGAACTCACAGGTACTCGTTTTCGCTGTCCGTGGTGTCATTTGGTGTGGCGAGGCACGAGCCCGTTAGTGGAAGAGGAGCTAGGGGAAAAATGTCTTTGAGCTGTGAGGAGCTTGTCTATTTTGAAAATATGATTATATGCATGTGTTCGTATTTTATGACTTGGATAATCTGAAAATCAATTTGCTTTGTCAATGCTTCCGGGATTAGAATTCCGCTATTTGGTCCCTACCCTAGGTAAGACATTGTTTGCAAATCGTGCTACTTGTAAGATGTTGCAGTGGTTGCTAAGGCATTTAAGGTACTGATGAAAGTAAAATGGTTGTCATGGTGACTGATAAAAATAAACGTTGAAAATGCCCTGGGTTCTTTCTTTTCCAGTCTCCTAAAGAAAATTGAGCGGGAAACATGGAGGGAGAGTGGCGTTTCGTTAATCGCCACCGTGACCCGTCTGATGGAGAGGCTGTTGGATTACAGGTAAGCCGAGTCTCGGGGATCCCAGACGTGTGGGTCCCGGGGAGGGGCCGAGGCTCGGGGCACAGGCAGCGCTGCGCCTGAGTTCAGCGCTCGAATCGATCAGCAGACGGCGGCACCTTGTGCAGTGAGGTGGCGGACTTTTCCCTGGCTGCTTCGGAGCGTTTGGTTCCCCGCCGCCACCACCGTCTTTCTGTTTTGTTTTGGTTGACAGTTCTTTCAAAGTCTTAGGGAATGGAGAGGGTTCTAAGGGTCTTGCTATTAAAGAGACGTTTTGTTGCTGGTGTTTAGACTCACCCGTTAGAACCAGTAAGCAGATCCATCAGTTTCGGGGTAGAGATGGCGTCATTGGGAACTGTATGACATGCTGCTTTCACAGTCATTTTTTAAAAAAATTATCGAAACCGTTAGAACAGTTCGTTCCACTTCGATGCGTGGTGTTTTTGTTTTATTTGAAGAATGAAGCCCTCAGTTCTCATTGTGGATGGCCAGGCTTGTCAGTTTCTCCTCACCCACATTGGGAGGCGCTTGGTTACACACCTCACGCCCCCCACAGCACACGCACCTCACCTGAGACCTCGCAGCCTCGGGCACTTTCTCCAACCTGCTGAGCCTTTATCTGAACAGCAGGTCGCCTCTGGCGGCTTGACAGTACCTTTCCCCCCCCAAAAAAGAACAATCTGTACTTGCCCCTCGGGAGGAAGCCCGGGTTCTGACTACTGCTGTTTGTTTTCAGGGACTGCATGAAATTGGGAGAGGTGGACGGCAAGAAGATTGGCTGCACAGTGAGCCTTCTGGTTAGTCAACTGCTCCCCTGCTCCTCCTTATACACTAACATTTGTCTCCTACAGAAATACTGTGTTTTGTCTGGCGTTAATCCACAATGCGTTTTTATCTGGCTGTGTCTTCGAAGCCTTTGGAAGTGTTTCTGAAAGAAGCAGAGCGAGCTTTAGGTTGAATTAAAGCCCAAAAATGCGTCAGCTCAGGGCGCCGCGGGCTGCCTTCCCAGCAGCACTCAGCCGGTCTAGCTCGGTGACCCGGGAAGCGAGGCCCTCGCCCTCCTGCTGCACGGCCTCGTCCTCCTGGAGTCTCTGTCGCTGTCCACGGAAAAAGCGCCACGTCCAGAGCAGAGGCCTGTTTCCTTCTCTGTAGACGTTTCCTTTCCATCCCTCTTGTACCCGTTCTACGTTTTAACCTGTGTCCGGGATCTATCTCCCTTTGTGAGCAAATGGCAGTTGTCTGCCAAACGCACTAATGTGCGCGCTCTGGCTTCCTTGCAAATTAAATCCGCTGTTATTAAGGTTTGGCTCATAAGCAGGATGACCGTATAATTTATCGCCCAAACAGGACACTTTTGAAAGGAAAATATTATGGGAGGGTGACAGGCTCAACCAGAACTGTCCTGGGAAAACTATGTTTATATGAAAATGTCTCAAAACAAGTAGAATGACATTCTCACCACAGGGCAAAAGAATGATCATTACAGTTTAGACATTAATTTTTCAGGTTTTACTGTAGAGCAAATTGGCGCTTTTGATAACTTTCCTAATCAGGTGTGAGATACAGGAATCCGTGACTGTTTCCATGTCTAACTTTGCGAGTATCACGGCTCCTCTGTCTTATTCTGCAGAATAAATGAAACCTCACCGTCTGTCACTTACGCGGATACTCCCTCTCGCTCCTGTGCTCTTTGCTCTATTGTGCGTTTTCCCACATCTTGAAAACGTTCTGATTCTGCCTTGTCCGAGTTCACTGGCTTCAGTCTCGTTTTGTTCTGTTTATTCTCCTCACAGCTCCTCCTCGGCGCTCAGAACGTCCACTTTCTCATGACTGTCTTTCTGCCGTTTCCCTCATTTATTTTCTTGCTGCGCCGTCCTTCATCACGGGGCATATGACTCAACCCTCTTTCCCACGCCCACCATGTCCTCCTCATTTTGAATTTGTTACATCTCCACCTCCATCAGTCGTCAGAAGTAGTGGGGCCCGATGGTCCTCTGTCATGCCACACCTGGTTACGCACTTTCTTCGACATTTTCGGTCCCCAGTCAGCGGTCCCCTCCAGGCTGTTAGGCCGGACTCACCAGCTCAGCCCGTTTACCTCTCCCCTTAGGTCTCATTTCCAACCTTGAACGTGGTCATCCCCACCTTCAAGTCTCCTGTCTCTACTTGCCCAGCTTTTTGCCAGCCTTTCACCACGGTCAGTATCCTGACCGTGAGCTGCTTCTCCATCCCTCTGCTTACACGGCAGTGTTTGGGGAGAAAAACCAAGTTTTCTGTAAGCTTTAGGTCTTCTCAGTTTGTGTCCTTACTCCTGGCTGTCCTCTAACTCTGGGCACAAAGTCTGATAAATAGCCTCAAAGGAAAGCTTTGACTGTTTTTCTAGAAGAATCTTTTCCTGTAGTCCTGATCTTCTTTCACGGTGCCTACCGTTTGAAGGTGCACGAATAAATGTCGACCCTCAGTTCACTTCCTCGGTGGGTGTAATAAGCGAGCATTTCCTCGGACGAAGCAGTCGCTGCTCTGCCCTCAGTGTGCTTACTTGTCTCCCAGTGGGAACAAACCCGAGACATAATAAACCCAGTGGCCCCATCGGCATTTACTCGACACAGAGAAGTTGTCTGGCTAGCACTGACCGACAGCCATCCTTATAGAAGACATTACCGTTTTGAAAGCTGTTCTAATTCTAAAGCTATTCAACTAGCACCAGAATACTTATTATTAAAGGACCAAATGTGGAATGTTGAAGCTACTCATCCGTGCTTCTAGTCCATGTGGGAAGTTCTCGCTGCTTTCCAGCAGCATTATGGTTCTCTTTCATTGCTTCCTTCCTCCTAGAGATGCGTCTTCATTCTGGAAAGATCAACTCCACATTGTCTCCAGGAGCGTTCAGGCTTTCTTTACGAGATCGGAGTTAAATGGTAGTGTTAAATTGGTAGAAATGCATAATCTTTGACATGGCTAATGCTAGGAGATGGAATTATTCTTTGTGTCTCAAGTTTTGCCAGACGTATGTGCAATATTGTCATCTGCTCATGGGAGAGATTTTTTTTTTAAAAAGAACTATTCGTTTACTGAGCGATCACTTATTTGGTTCTCAAAGAAAGCTGCTTCTTACCAGAAAGCTATTTGAGCAAATCATCCTTTAATAATGGAAAAACCTGCTAAGGGGCTGTTAGACTTGTGTTTATGGTACAACAATTCTTGCTAATTAAAATGATTTGGTAATAATGAGAGCTGAGAGTAGCATTATTTACTTAGCTTTTTAAAAGAACACCAAGTTCTACGGGACACGAGGGGAAAAGGGGGAAGGATGATGGTAAAAAATGGAAAAATAAATTTTTATGTTTAACTGAATGTCAGCATTCCAAAGCTAGAAGTGCCCTTGTATTGAAGAATGGACGCCTGTGAGGTGGCGTCCAGAATGTACGTTGACAGAAGGTCCCCGGGCCTCAAGCTCAAGTGTCATTGAAGGAGCCACAATGGCTGCTTAAGTCCCTTACGGAAGCCCTCTCTGGTGAATCAACTTCAAACCGTTTTAGAACTCTGGGCCTTTCCCGCTACGCAAGACCTGTCACTCCTTCAGGTCACAGATGTGTGTCCCCATCGCTACCCACTTTCCTTCTGACGCCAAGGAGTGTCAGAGGAGTATCAGTCAGAAGGACGGTGTCAATGATGATCGTAGGCGGACGCCTAGGGCAGGGACCTCGTAATGTACAGGGAGCCGCCCCCCACATACCTCGCTGGGAGTCTCAGCCTCGTGCTTTTTCTGCAACCCACCTTCGTGTACGTTGGTCGCTACGTTTACTGAGTTCAGTGAGGACTAATGCACTTTCTAACATGGTGCAGAAGTAGATGGGGATGCTTGTACTATACCTTTAAATGCCAACAGAATGTGTTCAGGTAAGTCCAGTTGAATTTTTGATAACTAATATTAAAGTTTAGGTTTAGTAAGGTCAAGATACATTTTTATAAAGTAGTTTCAGTAAGCATGTCTATAATAAGAATTTGAAACAGAATCTCTTGTTATTAATCCCTTTATTTTTTGGCAATAAATTAGAAACTTTTAAACTCTAGCACAAATAAGAAACTCCAAATAACACCCTAACATTAAAGAGCTTTTTCATTTACCCTCTTCCCCATGATTCTTCAGGGGAAAAAATGCTTTTACGTTGTTTTTCCTCATTCTTCTATATGTGTCTTAGAAACTTTTCTTTAGAGCAAAAATGTGGTCGAAACTCAAACAATCCTTTGAATATTACTGATTAAGTTTAATAAACTGGTTAATCCATTACACCTTTTACTGTTTTTTAGTTGAATAGGCTGATTGTCCATTGGCAATTAAACTAACAAAAAATAGTAGAAAATTACAAAAGAGATGCTAATCAGCGGTAATAACACCCTACAAAAGTTTCGGGTGTATCCAGTGATTTTTAGGTCATGTTTAACACGGTGTTAAATTGAAAATACATCACTGGGCCTCCTTAATATTTTTAACGACATAGATATGAAAAAAAAAATGCATCAATTAATTCTTTTGCTCCAAACCATGAATTTCAGCAGAATATTTGCAGACCTGACTGTTGAAGAACAAGCCACACTTGTGCTTTTTTTTTTTTTTACAGAACTTCTATAAGACTGAACTGAACAAGGAAGAGATGTACATACGCTACATTCACAAACTCTACGATCTGCATCTCAAGGCACAGAACTTCACAGGTAATTCTGTCACCTGGCGCAGGTCGGGAGTGGGCTGGACACTGCAGTAAACATGATAAACCCTCTGATTTTTAAAATTAGGGCTGCGGAGTCAAGCGGTTCCACTTCAAAATTAGATGCATTTTTTTATGCAGTCTGTCGGTCTTTTTTGTTGTTCTCTGTTTCCCAACCTCCGTGTCAGATAAGGAACTATTAAAAAATGTTTTTTAATTGCATTTATTTATATTTCTGTGTATTCCATTTTCATTTATATACTGGCTTTTTTATGCTGTTTCTCTGCATAGTTCTTTTAGAGGTTGCTTTTGGGATTCCAAAACACATACCTGACTTTCCACAGTCTACTTAGAGGTGGGATTTTACCACTTCAAGTTAAAGGTGGGGACTTTACTGTCTTGGAGGTCCCTTTACCCTCTCCACGGTATGCTGTGGTTGTCACAGGTACTATATCTACATACATTGAAAACCCCATCAGGTAATGTCATAATTTTTGCTTTTGAGAGTCACACCCATTTTAAAGAACGTCAGATGATAGAAACAGTCCATTGTATTTCCTCACACATTTGCCACCCCTGTTGCTCTTTCTTCGTTTGTGAAGTTCCTGGTTTCCCTCTGGTACCATCTCGTCCAACCCAAAGAACTTGTTTTAGTATTTCTTTTAAAGCAGATCTAGCAGTGAAGAATTCTCTTAATGTGGTTTTTTTATGTTTGTTTATTTGATTTTTGTTTTGTTGCTTTGATTTGAGAATATCTTTAGCAGGGTATGTTTGCTGGATATGGAATTCTGGGTAGAGGGTTCTTTTGTTTCTCTGTGTTGAAAACGTTCTCTTGTCTTCTGGCCTCCATGGTTTTTGATGAGAGACCTGGCATCGTTTAAATTGATCCCCTGTACAGAATATGTAATCTTCTCTGGTATTTTTCAAGATTTTATCTTTGATTTTTCAGCAGTTTGATTATGGTATTTATGGGCATGGTTTTCTCTAAGTTTATCCTGTTTGGGTTTGCAGAGCTTCTTGAATCTAGAAACGTTATTTTCTTCACCAAATTTAGGAAGTTTTGGGAGATTGTTTCCTCAAATATATTTTCTGTACCAATATCTCCTCTCTTCTGGGACTCCAGTGACGTGAATGTCAGGCCTTTTGGTCTTGTTCCATGAGTTCCTGGGGCTCTGTCCATTTTTTTCCCACTGCTTCTTTCCGTCGTTCAGATTAGATGATTTCTGTTGGTCCCTTCACTCTCCGCTGCCATTCAGCTGTTGAGTTCTTTCTGTGTAATTTTAATTTTTGTTATTATCGTATTATTTAGTTCTAAAATTTTCAGTTGGCAATTGTTATTTTATTTGTTTATTTTTTTATAGCTTCAAGTTCTTTGCAGGGAACTTCGCTCTTTCTATTCAAGTGCTCACTTCTGCTTCAAGGAGCCTGGTTACAATAGCTCCTTGAAATTATTTGTAATTCCAACAACTGAATCATCTTGGGCTTGGCATCTGTTAATTGCCTTTTCCTTTGAGGTTTGTTTTGTTTTCCTGCTTCTTTGAATGTCAAGTAATTTTGAATTGTATCCTGGACAATTTTATCTTATGAGACTCTGGATTCTGTTAAAATCTCCTGGAGAATGGGCTTTTTTTTTTTTTTTTTTTTTTTTTTTTTTTTTTTTTTTTAGCAGACAATCAGTCCGGTTAGTTTCAAACCTCGAGTCCTGAACCACCTTCTGAAGGCTGCAATCCTAATGTCGGTTTAGTTTTCAAAGCCTTTGCAGTCCTATTCTGGTCCTTCCTGCATGTATGTCACCAGAGGGAGTCTGGAACCTAGACACAGCTCTACATCATAGTTCATTTCTCAACATCTTTTTTTGTAGATTGTGGTCTTTTCTGAACGTGTGCCTCTGGGGAGTGAGCCCGGGATGTCACCCTCAGGACTTTAAAAGCCCTTTCTCCACCCCCGTCTGTTTGTGATCTCTCTCATTCTTCAAGTCTCCCCGGGGCTGCTTCCTCTAGTACTCTGGCTTGATCAAAGCCCAAATACTCAAAGCCAAGGCTCAAGGTACTCCCTACGGTTGGCCTCCTGGGGACCAAGCAGTGAAAGTCAAAAGCCTGTGGAAGCTGCTAATGCCACCGTGGTCACCTCCAAGTTACCGCCGCTGGTGTGTAGTATTATTCCCAGGACTCGGCATGGACCAGAGAAGTCCAATGTGCCCCATCCCACAGAGGGGCCTCTCTGTCCTCTGGCTGGAGGGACTCGCCTTGGAGTTTTTTCCTGCTATTCCCATTCGCAGTTGCGGGACACAGGGCAGTCTAAACCAGGAGGTAGGAGAGGCAAAAATAAAAACAGGCGATCCCCACTCTATCACCCTTATTTGTGTATTCTTTTTCCTACTCTCGTTGACTTTTCAGAGTCTTCCAATGGTTGCGTTACGTCGTCCGTCTCGGGATTTTCATTGCCATCAATGGGAAGGAGGGGGCGGAAAGTCCTCACTGCATCTTAACACAACCTGAACCCTTTAACTGGTGTTAGGAACCACCAGTCTTGGTCATTCTCCACCCGTCTTCCAGGGAGCTCCCGAACTGTGGCCACTCCCTCAGCCTCGAGCAGAGGCGTCTTTTCTGAAATGGCACTCGTGTGCTCAGAATGGAAGTGTGCCTCTAGCTAGAGTTCCAGTCTCCCCAATAATAGTGTCACTCTTGGCTCCGTCTGGAGACCCTGACGCTGTCTCCGATATTTCTCCTCTTTACCTCCCTCAAAAATCATTCGTGAAGTCCTCCTGCTTCTGCTTCCGAAGATGCTCTCAGAATTATTCCCCTGCGTTGTTCCTACTTTCTCTCCCTCGGTTGG
This sequence comes from Eidolon dupreanum, assembly GCA_028627145.1. Taxonomy (NCBI): domain Eukaryota; kingdom Metazoa; phylum Chordata; class Mammalia; order Chiroptera; family Pteropodidae; genus Eidolon; species Eidolon dupreanum. Next base: position 13,010 of record JAQQSQ010000749.1, read on the forward strand.
GTTATCATCTTTATCATCTCCCACCTGGACTGCTTCTTCACTGTTGCCGGAAGGATTCTCTGTAGCAGCCACCAGCGAACTTCAGCCTGCAGACCAGCCACCCGATTCTGTAAAGAACGTCTTATTAGAACGCAGCCAGGCCACTTATTTACGTACTGTCCATGGCTGCTTCTGCTCAGTGGCAGAACTGAGTAGCTACAGCAAAGACCATATGGCCCACAAGCCTAAATCAGGTCCCGTCCGGCCTTTGAAGAAAATTTTGCCAGCTCCACCTCTAGATGGAATTCTGTCATCCATGCACGTCTTCTCCAAAAGGAAGCTCAACCTCTTTATTCAGGGTCCGTCATAACGGAACGATGCTGTGTATTCAGCCTCATCTTGACCACTTGTGAATTCTTCCTTTTCATCTTTCAGGACCAGCTCCTGCGTCGTCTTTTCCATGAATTCTTTACCTTCCTGGGATTCTCTTCCTTCCTTCTCTTTTCCTCACCAACCCCATGCCCTGCCACCCATCTTTTATGAGCTGAGTGGATGTTTCCAGTTCTTCTCCCTTGCAATTTTTCAGATGTCTATTAAACTACTTATCATATTGTTTTTGTTAATAGTTACATAAGATGTGTGTGTGTGTGTGTGTGTGTGTGTGTGTGTGTGTGTGTGTGTGTGTGTAGACAGACAGACAGAGATATCGCCCATTAAAGGATGAATTCCTTGAGGACAGAGATGATGTTTTCTTCTTAGTTTCTCGGTTCTTAGAATAGTGCCTAGCAATATGATATTTAAATAAATGCATCACTAATGAATGCACTCAGTTAAATTTTAACACCTGGAAAGCAGACTTTTCTC
>JAQQSQ010000750.1:0-13851 GCA_028627145.1 Eidolon dupreanum
GGCCCGCAGCCAGCACCCCGCGGCATTCCGAGCTTCCTAGCCGGCTGGGGGTGACCTGTCTATGTCTACGCTTCTTAGCTCCAGGACCGTGGCGGAATCCCCAGAGCCGGGCCAAAGCAGCGCTCATGTATTTCCCACAGTTCCGGGGGCGGGACGTGGGAGGTGGTCAGCGCCCCTGTGGGCGGGCAGAGGGCCTAGGCCACGCCCCCACACGGCGCTCACCGCGAGCTCTGCCGTCTCTCCAGACAAGGGCGCTGGTCACACCAGGCCAGGGCCCACCTCGTCATCTCGCGTAAACCGAACCCCCAGCGCCCCCAAATGCTCTCTGGAAGAGCTGCTTAAAATGAGACAGACCAGGGGCCTCTGGGGTTTGGGTTGTCCTCTAGCCCTTTCCTGTCTGACTGCCTGGAACGTTGGACATAGTCACTGGGGCTCCAGCCACCATTTTGTGCCATGAGGTTGCAGTGAAAACAGAAACCAAGCACCAAGAATTACTGGCGATGGAGGGGACAGAGACCGAGCAACCCAAAACCAGAGCGTGCCCTCTGAGGTCCTTCCTTGATTTAAGTGGGCAACACGCTGTGTATCTTGTTCAGCCCCTTCTCTTGCAGTGGACACAATACGTAGCTGATTTTATGTTTTTGGGTGACCCGGCAGGACTATTTTCATGCGTAAATCCACATATGTACCATGTGTTTAGCACAGGATGTGGTGCAAAATAAAAGCCTGATAAATATTTGGGTAAATATGTAAATAAACGAAGAATCACAGAGTGTGGTCGACTTGCCAGAGAAGACTGCTTTATCTGAGCTCACGTAACGCTAGGTGGAAAATGATAAAAGTTGTAAGTGAAGAACTATGGCTTCGTTTTAGAATAAGTGACTACACGTTACTAACCACCGAAAGAACAATTATACCGTTAGACAGAAATCTTAGGAGAAAGCCTCACTTGTGAACTGCTAGGATTTCTGCATAGTGAGTGATTTATGTTTAGTATGATGGCATCGCGGTGTAAGGAAAAACATGTCGCTTGCCGAGGAAAGGACAATGACTCTTCCACGATGCCCGCGGGGGGAGAGGGACTCTGTCTGAACCCCACATGTGGGGGCTGCTTGGCTGGACCCCTGAGGTCACAGGGCTGAGCCTCCTGACAGCTCTGCTCTGAATGGCAACAGCCAAAGTCAATTTCTCATGCAATGCAAAACAGTGCTCTTTGTTCTGTAAATTCCTCATCTTTTCCATGCCTTTTAAACAGAAAAGTGTCAAGCAGGAACTTGGAGAAGAAAATAACTGCCTTCTAATTGGAAATCTCAACCACTAATTACAAAGTAGGAGTAAGTGCTTTATAAATCAAAAAAGGAAAGAGAAAATGAAAATCTTATATAGATGCAGAAAAATGCCCTAAGTCAAAAATAATGTTTACAATCTGCTATACCAACTTATTGAAGAAACGGGGGGCGGAGAGACCTGGGAAAGGAATGAAGATGCCCCGTGGTGGCCGGCCTGAGCCACTCAATGTCCAGATGCGGCCCAGGTTTAGGATGAGTGTGCAGCAGGGGAAGGAACAAAGTCACAGGGACTTGCCTGGGAAGTCACAGGACACGACTGACGTGTTTCTGGAGCTGACGATCTCGCTTCCAGGGAGGGACCTGGGTCTGGGGTTCGAGAGGAAGCTTCCGCTGCATTTCCAACAGAGCGAGTGCATGCACACTAATTTAAATTAAAATTATTTTCAACAACATCCTGAACCACTTGTAGTGGACTGAATATTGTCCCCCTCTCCCAAATCTAAGTCTCAGGATGTGACCTCATGTGGAAGTAGGGTCTTTGCGGACGTCATTGAGGACATCCTGGGCCGGGTGGGGGACACATGTCTGTTGCTCTAAGCCATAGATCTGATCATTTGTTACAGCAGCCACGGGAAAATAATATACCACTTTTTTCTTTTCTAAATGATCTTGGCCTCTAATAAAGGCATTCACTTGAAAGACAATGTTAATTTCTTCCTTACTTTCCATCTTAAATTTGTGCCCACGAAGTAAGCATTTACGTTTTTTAGGCCATATGACCTTCATCGCAACCTCTCACCTACCACTCCGGCTGCTGTGGAGGCACATATGACACATAAATGAATGAGATGAATGAGGTGGCTGCTTGCCAATAAAACTTTATTTACAAAATGGGTGTTGAGCTGGATTTGGCCTACGGACTCTAACTTGCTGCCTCCTGACTTAAGCCAAGTCTTTGGTCATGCTGGAATCACGGGGCTGTGCGTGCTGGTCCGTCGAGCATGGGGAGGAGCCTGGTGGGCACACGAGCGGCGACCGTGGACCAGACTCGCAATCCCGGAAGAGGGACGCCGTAGGGCTTCGCCATCGCCCTATCGGACTCTCAGGTTGCCCTATGCCCCACGCAGCCAGGCCCACACCAAGCGAGTGAACCTCACACTTACCTGTCAAGGAGAAAATGATCAAAAAAGAGTAAGGTGTGTGTGTGCGCACGCGTACATGTGTGAAACGGCTGGACAAACCCAGTGTCCAGCTTCGCCACCCAACCTCTAGTACCAGAGGTGTTTGGGTTCCCGCGGTTGGGACCAGTCAGCTACCTCTTCAGGACAAAGCTGTGGCCTCGACCTTGTAGGATGAACCAGGTCTGAATGGGGAGAGAGGACGAGGGGCTGCCTGTTCCCATGGAGGGGTTATCACGAATCCACGTGCATTCACTGAGTGCCTCCCGTGTACCAGGCCGGGTGGCAGACGCTAAGTGCAAAGGCATGACTGAGAAATGGGTTCTCAGAGCCGTGAGGGGTGCGGCGAGCAGAATCAGCCTCTTTTTAAACTAGAGGCTTCAACAGAAGCGTCTCATCCAGGGGCCAACAGCAAGGGGTGAGCAGAGCCCAGACCCCAGCCGGGGCACGAGGCCCCTGCTGCTCTCGTGTCCGTCAGCGGGGGATCGGTCTCGCTGCTGTCACCTCACCGCACCACTGAGCTCTCCCATCTCCACTCCAAAGGACAGGCCTCTTGCTCACACAGGGGGTACATAATGCACACACACATTACATGCGTGTGCCCATGCCCACACGTGTCTCAGACCAAGGATGATAAACATATTTAATGGATATCCAGAATACTTCCATAAACAATTAAATTGCCCTTGACTTAAAGGCTGCTGTCAAGGCCTCCCACTGGACCCGGAGACAGGAACGTGGACAGGTGTTTGAGTCGGGAGAGCAGCGGCCCGCCCCGCACAGACCTGGTGAGGGCTGCCCCCTCCCTGATGGCCTTTCAGACGGAGTCAGCTCTTTCTAAAGAACTTGCTTTCTAACGTGGGGGGACAAAGCGTCTTTCCCGCGGTCTCGGCGGAGCACACACAGGAGCACGTGAGACGACGCCTTTCCCGCTCCGGGCTCTGGCTGGACCTGGAGAGAGTGAGGCGCCTGGAAAGTAGAGTCAACAGAACGCGACAGGCAGCAATGTTAGAGGACAGAACCATCAGTTTTAATTTTTCTTGGATAGGTGACACCATTTCCCAAAAAGATGGGCGCAATTTGCACGATTTCACAGTGAAAGGAGCTACATCTGCCTCTGCTTGTGCTTTGGGTTCGTTTTGCAGTAGATGAACCACCGGCCGCGCCTCTTTACGAAGTAACAGTCCTTGCAGCGCTTCTTGATGACGCCCTTGGTCTTGAACCCCAGAGCGGGCTGCAGGCAGGGCAGGAGGCCGCAGGAGGGGAGGGAGGCCGCGGCTGCTGCGCTGGGCTTCGCGCCCGCACCCGCGGTAACTGCGGCGCGAGGGGGACCCAGCAGGAGTGTGGAGAGCGCGCGGGGGGTCGCTGTGCAACGACTCAGACATAATAAAGGGTTCACGGCAGAAACGATCATTTTCCTGATCAAAACAGCTGCCATGTTGTGGCTGAATCTATGGAAGAAAGAAAAGAGTTGTTGCGGCTTCGTCCGCGCTTCACACACTTCTTAGAACTTCCCTTTCCCGACTCCCCTGGGCTTGGGCACACAAGGCGCGGGGCAGCGGCCCGCACGCACCCGCTGCCGCCCACACCCTGAGGTTCCCAGCTGGGAGCGGCCCGCTCTGCGGGGGCCGGGGGCCGCCGGAGCACTTAGCAACACCGCCCTCTGTGCCAGCCCCAGGCGTGGCCGCGAGGGAGCCCCCGCCCACGCCGCGTCCGCCACTTTGAAATAATTAAGCCAGTAGGGGCTGGCTGACTTGCCCTGCTCTGCCAAGAAAGGTGGCGATGAAGCCCCGACCCCAGTCCCGAGCTCCCGGTCCGGGCCACTTAGGGGCTGAAAAGGCCAGCGTCCCCACGACACCAGCGACAGCAAGGCCCGGAGCCCACGTCTCGGAGGAGGGTCCACATCCTCGGGGAGGCGAGGTCACCAATTCTACGTGCACTCCGACCCCGCTCCGTTTGGTGGACAGGATGGGGCAGAGCCGGCTGGTGGCGGGGTAGAAAACATCCGGGACCGCACCGAACCGCGGCGGGGCCGCTCCCCACGCGCGGGCTGCGCAGGGCTTCCCGGAGGAGGCGCATTTGCGGCCGCCGCGGGCCTCGACCCCACACCGGCAAGGACCCCTCGGGGCTCAGCCACCGCTCGCGAGGTCCAGGACAGACCGGCTCCACACCGCCCCCGCGACCTCCGACCGCGGCCCAACGGGGAAACTGAGGCCGGGGTCTCAAGGCTGCGTGCTCCCGCAGCCCCAGCCCAGGTGTCGGCTCCAGGGGAGATCCGAACCCCGGCGCCCTGCCGCCACCAGGGCCCGCAGCCCAAGGAGACCCCCGAGACCCCTGACCTGAGAAGAACCAGACCTTTCAGCAACGCGGCGTGCGCTGCCCGCGCTTGCGCAGTGGGGCGGGGACGCCGCTGCCAGGAATCTGCGCCAGAAACAAAGATGGCGTCGGAGTCACGTGGCGGCCCCTGCCTTAGGCGCAGAGACTGAGGACGCCGGGCTCCTCCCCCGCCCGCCTTTCTTCCGCAGGGCGCTGCGCCTCGCACCCAGAACCACACTCGTCACTTGGCTTCTCCGCTCGGGGGGCTATTAGGGGGATGCAAAAATGGGAACAAAATATATATATATATCTAGAATGAAAAAGAAGTCCCAACCAAGGAGACATTTTAAAAACTGACAAATACTAATGTCAAAACAAAATCTGGAAAAACCCCATGCTTGTACTATACGAACATCCTGGGAAACGGTGGTGATCCTCACGGAAACGAGTGGAAATAGACAATAGTCCTAACTGTTAAATGTCTCTTTTTCTTCCAACATTTTATTATGAAACATTTCAAACAGAAAAGTTGACAGACTTCTATACACCCATGTACCCACCACCCAGATTCCTCCACTAAGTCACTACACCAGCCTTCTGGGGGCGTGTCCGCGAACCCACGTATCTACTTTCTGTGTACGCGAAGGTGAGGTGCAGACGCGGTGCACCTGCCCAGGTGAGCTCCGGGCCTGTCTCTGCGCACCCGTCTGTGGGCGACTCTCTTTTCCAGATTTTCAAGGCTTCTCGCGTCTAATCAGCTTGCCGGCTTCTCCTCCACCTCCCTGGAGTGGAGTCCAGGCTGTAGGTGCCCTCAGCTCCTGGTGAAGGGGGAGTGCGCGACCCCAGCCCAGCTCCGAGGTGAGTCTGTCCCCGCTCCGCGCCCCCTGCCCTCGCCTGTCCCGACAGGTGTATGCACAGGAGGTTCCAAGGACTATGAGAGCAGAGGCGGGAAGCGCCCTGACGCCAGCTAGGTTCCTGGCAGGTGCGCTCCAGAACAGTGGGCCTGTCGGGCTGGTCGCTTGGGGTTGGGGATGACATCGGTTATGCTTTACTGGTTGCTTCCTTGGGGGCGCTACCGCAGAAATCCCAAAACAGGATATCCCGGCGGGACTCTTCAGCAACGAAAACATGTTATGTATCCCCCATAATTATTGATACCATCGAATACAAATAATGCGTCTTCACTTTGCGTCCTTTTCTGCCCTCCCCCTGGTAAGAATCACCGAGCAGCCGCTAAGTGCTAAAGATGCACGAAGTTTCTCGCCTTTTCAGGGATGAGGGCTGGCCCGCACCCTCACCGGCCTCATCGTTCCTGCCAGACCGCAACGCGCCTGCGCACCTCTCCAGGGCGCGATGTCCGACAGCGCGGGTCTCGCGGAGGCTGTACGCATGCGCCGGCGCAGGCGCGTCGACGCGCCGGGTCAAGGGTCAGGCCGCAAGATGGCGGCGGCGGTGACCTTCTGCCGGCTGCTGGGCCGGAGAGGTGCGACGGCCCTAAGCTTGCCCCGGGGCGCCAGATGTTTCGGGGTGCGGACCTCGCCGACCGGGGAGAAGGTCACGCACACCGGCCAGGTAACCGCTGCGGCGCGGAGAGCGCCCGAATGGGCGGAGCCTGGCTCGGTCTCCGGCTTTCTGCTACTATTCCCCGTGCCCCGGGTCCTTCCAATGTCCCCCGATCTTTCACACCGCAGACCCACAGACGCCCTTTAGCCCCTGCTCTCGCCAGGAGACCTCCGCGGGCTCGCCGCCCTGGTCCGTGGGTCGGGGTCGCAGGGAACTGGCGGCTCAGTACCGTTCTGATGGCGGTCGAGCTGTGCTTTTGTCGCTCACACTAACTGACGTGCGTGGGAACGGGTCCCACGGTGCTGAAGTTAGCGTGTTCGCAGAGTATGTGGTCTCATCCTCAGCGTCCGCGAACTCTAAAATGAGGCAGTTGCTGCTGGTCACTGCGGGGAGGCTCCCGGTCGGACTCAGAACTGCCGATTCTGTGGGCCGAACCTTTTTAATGTTTGTGTGATGTGATAGTAGCTAATACATTTAAGTAACTTGAAAGTCTGCTGTAGTCCAAAAACAGCGTTAGACTTTAATCATAGGGCAGAAGATGAGAGAGTAAGTACCTGTATTATTGAAGTGTCACGCAGCAGATTTAGAGGGGACACAAGCTATAGGCCATATTTAAAGGACACGGGGGTGGGTGTGGTGCCTTCTCTGCCAGAATTTCTCCCCTCTGCTCACCCACTCCATCTTGCTGTCTTCCAGTTCAGATTATTGCCCTGTCATTTTAGGTGTCTTGCTGAAAAATGCCCCTTGTTGTACAACTTTGCCCCTTATGTTTGATTATGAATGGTCTAAACTTTAAACACTTTTCTGTAAGTTTTACAATTGCTATTAAGTGACCTGTTTCAGAATCAGGCTATAAAAATCACATATGTTTTTTTTCAGGTTTATGATGATAAAGACTACAGGAAAGTTCGATTTGTAGAGCGTCAGAAAGAGGTAAGTAAAACACTAGTGAAATAAGAGAAGCTTTCATAAAACTTTTATATAACCAACAAGAAATAAAAATTGGTATGAAAGATTTAAATAATTTTCCTCAAATTGTGAGCACCCTAGAAGCTCTGGAATTCTCCCTTTTTTCTTAAATGTTAAATGTGTATTTCTGTTTTGGTTTATTCCTCTCCTGCAGTATGTAGCGCAACATCTTGTAAGTGTAATTCTGGTTAATATATAAACGAGAGTGGTCTTTTCCTTCACTTCTGTGCGGGATGCCCCAGAGACTGTCGCACTAGAGTAAGTTTTGTCTTCAGTAGTCACTTCACGTCAGTCCTTGCCCTTAGCCAGCCTGTTGGTTCTTCTTGTTAAGCCTCAGCTTTTCCTGAATTGTGTTTCTCCTCCCTCTGATCCTGGTTACATTTTCCATTCCCAAAGTTGGATTTTCTGCTTCCGTTCCTGCTTTGTGGGAGTGGTCGGGCAGGGGCAATGTGGTAGAAATGGAATTCAGAAGGCTGGGTGGAGCAGTTCGAAGCAAGTTGGTCCTGGGGTTGACACTGTGGCCTGGCTCCCTCTCTCAGCCTTTCTGATGACTTAGCAAGCACTTGGGTTTGTCATAGATGCCTCTCTGCTAAAAATTCTCCTGTGGCTTCTGGTGTCTGGTTGCCATAGCAAGGGGCATCAGGGAGCAATGTAGAAGCAAAACCAAATAAAATCAGTATGGAAGGGACAGAAGAGCGCTGACGGTGTTGCCTCGCTCTCGGTCAGCTCACCCCAGTCCTGGGTCCTGAACTGGCTGTGAGCCTCATCCCCACCCAGCTGGACGTCCCTGGGGCCATTTCCAGTTCGGGATTATGACTGTCCAGGGTTCTATCTTCAAGCTGTAAAGATGCACAGCACGTCTGTAAGTGATAAGTAGGAATTCTGCTCTGGCTTTCATTCTCACAACAAAAACTTGGTGTTTAGTAATATTTGAAAATTGTTTTGGCTTCCAAGAGACATTTCAGAAGACTTTAGCTATGCGGGACGATTGCGCAGAATGTACCAGAGCTCCCATATGCCCCTGTCGCCTCCCACACTTCCCTGTTATTAGCATGTGGCATTACTGTGCTACATTTGTTGCAGGTAGTGGATTCAAACAGTGTGGGTTGATAACAGTAGTACCAGCTCCAGGGCATGCTTTGGTTAGGGTTCACCGTGTTTAGTTAGTGTCACCGTTAGTGTCAGACCGAGTGGTTTCATTGCTCTGAAAACCCTCTGTGCACCACCTGTTCATCCCTGGTTTTGAGCATTTTGTCCAAATTTAGTTTAAAAATTAATTTGGACGAAAACAAGTTTTTACTGTGATTTTTAAATTACATATGTGTGTATACACATGCATATTTAGTTAAATGTGATTATTGGTATTCGATTTCAAAACACCTGATATTCTAAATAATTGAACTGGGGCTTTTTATTTTAAACCTGTAAATTTCCATTAATAGGGTCTGTATCTTACAGAATGTTGATTATTCAACTGGTTTATTTCCTTATTGTACTAGTTTTAGCGTTTTGGAGTCATACATTTATATTTTATTTTTAATGGATTTAATCTCAGTTTGACATAAGGGAATAAACTTCCCATAGGAGCTGTCACTCCCAAAAACATGAGCTTAAGAAAATAGAACAGCTTACTGACAAATGGATCATTCAAACCTGAATATCTTTATGCCCAGATCAGTTGATCACGAGGTCACTATAAAGGTAGCTCTGTGTATTTTTATATTAGTGACGTGGGGGAGTATTTTTTATAGTGGTGGGACAGTTTAGGGCGTGGCACACCACATGCTTATGAAAACACGCGTGCTGCGGCCCGGAATGGTCAGCCTCCGGCCGTCCCACAGGAGACAGCTGGTCCCTTGGGCTGTGGGATGGGAGTGCGTTAGTGCACCCTTTGGGACCCGTTTGTCACTGTGGTAGACACCACGTTCTCTAGACTGCGGGGCGGCATTCGTGTGGCACATGGTGTCATCTGCAGTGCAGGTGAGCAGGACAGGACTGCGCAGTGCTGTGGGGTGGAGGGGGAGGGGCCGGGAGGAGGTGCTCTGCTGTGTGGGGGTGCTCTGCATGGGGGGCTCTGCGTAGGGCGCTCCCTGTGGGGACACTGGGGTGGAGCTCTGCCTGGGGCGCTGTGTGGGTGCTTGGCCATGGAGGGCTTTGTGGGGCCCTCTGCTTGGGGCGCTATGTGAGGTTGCTCCATATGGGGTGCTATGTGGGGGCCTCCATGGGGGGCGCTCTGTGGGGGGCTCCTAATGCAGGCGGCACCCCACCCTCTCTGGTATGTTCTGCATTTCCTAGTAACTTCCTGCAGTGTTTTCGGAAACAGAACTTTAAGGAGAAGCTTAACAGAGTCACAGTCTGTGGCTGACAGAGCCTTTGAGCAAGAATTAGACCTCGCCAGAATGTCCACATTCCGTGGGCTCAGGGCGTCACAGTTCTAGTGAGGGGTGTTTGGTGTCATCTGTGTTGGTGGCAGAGGAGGCCTACTGTGTGGGAGTGTGAGGGGCTCTGTGACACTGGATTGTGTGTCCTCCGGACAGTCAGCTGGCTTTGGAAAACAATTAATGGAGCTTGATTGTGCTGTTTTTACTTTGAGGTTTTATTAGCCCTGATGCCTCCAGACCCCCGCGTGTGGAGACGTGCCTGTGCCCGATCCTTGTGGTCCTGTCGTGGCCAGGGCCGCAGTCTGCCGTGCAGGGGGGGTTCTGGGCAGGGCTGCGACCCACCTGGCCCAGCAGTTCTCACCCACCTGGTGACCAGGCCCAGAGGCTGTTCCTGGTGCAGGTGAGGGAAGCTGTGGGTGATGTTCATTAACCAAGTTCTGGCCTTGAGCCCAGCGTGTCTCCACGAAGCCGTCTGTTTCTTCCTGTAACTCATGACGGCTCTCGGGACCTGTGAGGGGAAGGACAGTGCAGCCCTTCTGGCTGTACTCCGTGCTGGGTCTCCCAGTCTAAGGATCCTCTGGCCCTCAGAAGTGGTGACACTCGAGACACGGTCTCGCTGCTGTCGTCCACCTGGGTCGGTCAGAGATGGTGGAGAGGCACTGGGTTTGAGAGGTGCCATTGGGCCAGTTAGTCCTTGGACACAGAGTGACCACGGTCGTGGGAGTCAGCTCCGGAAAGGAGAGAGCTTGGAGACCTCAGGACCACTGGGGGTCTCCACAGGACACGAGCGCTTGGTGCCACAGCCCCCAGGCGTGGGGTGGTGACCGCGGGGCCGGGTGCAGTGCGGCTTTGAGGCCTGTGTGGGGCTGAGGTGCGGGGCTGAGGTGCGGGCTGGTTGTTCTCCGTTACACGCAGACATTGACGCTGCACTCTTACAGGCCCCAGCGTCACCTGTCTTGTGTCCTGTCACCGAGGACAGCTCTAAGCGAGGCAGTCAGAACCAAAACATGCCTCCTGCCCCGTGTCCCAGCTTGCCACAGTAGGGCATCATCAGATAATGCATTTGCCAAGTCAGCACGTTTGAAACTCGATCCGCGGAGGACAGCCTGGCGCGCCTCTCCACGTGCCAGTCTCTCTGCTCCCAGGGGAGGCCGCAGACGCCACGCCGCTGCGGCCTGCGCCCGGCTGGACGGGCCCTTGGGGCCAGACACGCCTCCAGCGGGCATTGGCAGCAGCGTCATCTCAGCTGAAAGCAGCCGAGTCTTTTCCGTCTGACATCTGGGTGGTGGTAACATTCTCGATTGTGTCACATTGAAGAAAAATTTACAGCTTGTTAGACTCAATCTAAATAAGTGCCATGCATTACAGTTGTGACGCGCCCAGGGTTCTCTGACCTTTAGGTCCCGCCCCCCGCACACGTCCATGCACACATGTACACGCACACGTGCACACACGCACACACACGGCCCCTTCTCCTGGGGCCCCAGTCACAGGCCCAGGTGTTTCTTCTGCGGCGGCCACAGCTCGTGCTGCCTGACCGCAGCCCTTTCCTGCTGTCCGGTCCTCTGGTCCTCTGACTCGGTCGTTCGTCTGGGCTGAGACACTGGGAGGGATGTGGTGGCTCTGGCACGGGGTGGACAGGCGTGTCCCAGCCACTGACTCGGGCCCTGGGCGTGGCCCGGGCCCTGCTGGGAGCTGGAGGACTCGCCTGGCGGAGCGTCGCCCTGAGGGGAGCAGGGGAACCGGGCTGCGCACTCACCAGTGTGGACGACACTGCACGCCCTGTTGTGAGGGCGTCGGAGTGGCTCAGACACCCGGGCAGTGTAGCCGGGTGCCCTCGCCGGCCTCGGGCCCCGCAGTGACGATGCCATCGTCTTCCAGCTCCCGTGTCCCATTGCCTCCCATGTGGGCCGCGTCCCCTGGTGGCTGCCATTGGACACAACCCTGCGTAGTTGTCTCTGCTGGCTTCCTGTCCTCTGTCACTGCCACGCTGGCTCGGTCAGCGTGACGTGGTGTGGACTCTGGGCTCAGTGCCACTGTCGTCACTGCTCCTAAGCTTTCCCAGTGGGTGGATCTGGGTTCCTGTGCATGCGTGTGTGTGCGCGTATGCGTGTGTGCGCACGTGTGTGTGCACGTGTGCGTGGAGAGGGTGGGGAGAGACGAGAGCAAGTGGTAAGTGGAGCAGGATGTCAGCGATGTGTGAGCCCACGAAGGCGAAATGAGGCTCCTGCGCACCGTTATAATTCTTGCAACGTTTCTGTAAGTTTGAAATTACACCCGAATGAAGAATTAAATGTGTGCGCGCACACGCACGTGCCAAGATTTGCAGTTATCGTTGAATAAGCACGTGCGGTCGCGGGGCGGGGCGGGGCGGGGCGGCGGTGGGCTGCGTCGCCTCAGCCTCGCGAGATGATCAGGTTCTCGCGCTCGTCCGTCCACGCCTTCTTCCCGTTCCAGGTGAACGAGAACTTCGCCATCGACCTGATAGCCGAGCAGCCGGTGGGCGACGTGGAGAGCCGCGTGGTATCGTGTGACGGCGGCGGCGGGGCCCTCGGCCACCCGAAAGTCTACATAAACTTGGTACCGTGACCGCGGTTCCCGGTGCCGTCCCTGCTCCCAGGGTGGCCCTCGCTCTGTCCCTTTGACCGCGCACTGCCGCCCGATTCTCCAGAACCCGTGGCGGGGCCGGAAAGAGGGGCCACCCGTCCCGGCCGCGCTGTGCGGGCGCTCAGCGGTGCCCGCGCTGGCCCTCGGGCTCCCTGGAAAACGCGCAGGCGCCCGTCTCTCCCCGAGCTGTCGTTTCGGGGCCCGCGTTTGTTGGGGGGACGCTCGGAGCCCTAGAGAGGAAGAGCCCTGGGGACATCAGAGCAGAGGAGGGAGCCGCGGCCCAGCCTCACGTGCACGTGGCATGTGGGGGCCGGGGGCGTGGGGTCCCGGGCGCGCAGCCCACCCAGGTCTGCTTGGGAGAGCCCCGCCCTCCTGGACGGAGGGAGCCAAGGGCAGCCGTGGCCGCTGTGCTGACTCTTTCTGTCCCCCCGCGGTCCTCGGGTCTTCTGAGGGGGCCGGTGTTGCAGGCAGGGAGCCAGGGCCGGGCGCAGGCCGTGACCCCGGGGCCCCCTCTGGGGTCCTCTGAGGAGGCCAGTGTTGCAGGCGGGGAGCCAGGGCCGGGCGCAGGCCGTGGCCCCGGGGCCCCCTCGCGCGTGGCGACCCGGCGCCCCTGGCCGCAGCGCGGTCTGGTGGAGCGCACCTTCTCGGCGTCTGACACCCGTGTTCACGTCAGATCAGGGTCATGTGGAAATATGAGGTCTCTTGAAATTTTTCAGGACAAAGAAACAAAAACCGGGACGTGCGGTTACTGCGGACTCCAGTTCAGACAGCAGCACCACTAGGCCGCGCGGGGCACCTGGGCGCTGGCCGAAGCCGGGGAGCGGAGCTGCGCGCGCCCGGGTGCCAATAAAGCATGTCAAGGACGGCCGTGCACAGCGTGCTTCTTTCGCAGAAGGGGCTTTTCCAAGAGCAACACTTAGAAGCGGGGACTGAGGCGGGGTCGCCCCCCAGCAGTGCATGCCAGGTGCTCCTGCCGCATGTCCTTTAGTGCAGGTGACCACGCTGGCCGCAGGCTCTGCTCTTATGTCAGCTGCAGTTTCAGCTTCCTGTTTACGAAACCTGGAACTGCTGTGTCCGCACACGGAGTCCTAAAGCTGCCATTGTCTCCTCTGTCCTTAGATCTCGCTGCGGACACAGGTCCACACGCAGGGCCTCAAATATGTGACCGGGTGGCAGCGCGCTCACAGCCCGTGGCTCCGCCCATGACCACATCTGGGTGCCCCCCTCCTGCTCCACCGGCCTCCCCACTCTGGGCCTGTTGGGGCAGGGGGCAGGGGGCATGGGCCACAGGCACATGCCATCCAGGTGGGGTGAGCCCCGCCTCCCCACTCTGAGCCTGGTCCCTGAGCCGTCAGGAATTGGAAATGCACTTCCTGGGCTCCGTGGCCGAGGGGACTCTGCACGGCGTCTGGGAACTGCCCACGTGACCTGACGCCGTGAGCCACCCTGCCCTGTGCCCTGTGGGGTACCGGCCCTGCTGAGTCCCAGATGCCAGGCCAGCGGGGGCTGAGGCCGTGAGGGGCGGGCCGCACTAAGGCGCTGCTGTCA